>SKCR01043268.1:0-257172 GCA_019454045.1 Zanthoxylum bungeanum | reverse complement strand
TCTCTTGACGATATCTTAATACAGCGTGGCAAAACTTTTCGAGGTTACACATGCGGATTTTGAGCAAAAGAACAAAGACAGGCAAATGAAACCAATAATAAATAATAAAAATGGCATAGAGATCTCTGCTATGGCGTCAGTATCAGAAATAATAAGCATCCCAATATGAAAATAATCAGAAAAAGAGAACGTAATTAACGGCTTTTCTGTCTTTATCTCACAACTCTCATTTATTTTTTTATCCATTTGGATCAAGAATAAGTTCCCATGCATTGACTTACAGACACGAAACTCAAAAGAAAAGTAAGAGACACATTGAAAAATAAACTGAGATTCCTCAACGATGAGGCAAAGAAAAAAGAAAAAGAAAGAAAAGAAATAAAGAAAGAAAGAAACACAGGAAGCATTTTAGCTTTAACTTTACAAAGGTCATACTCATCACTCAACAAGCAACCCAAGCTTGGATTAGCATTTACAAATGGATTAGGTTTAGAAAAAATCATCCCCAAATTCAAGCATTGTATAATTATATTTATAAGATATTAGAAAAATTCAATTTTTTATTGATGATGTTATTGTGTTTTTCTCAAATCCTAATTTAAATAAAAAAATACTTAAATTATAATTAAATTTTTCAAAATCCGATCAATTTATCGAAATAACTTTTACAGACCAGTAGAAAGATTAGCCTGCTCTTTCTTTATCCGTTGTTACGACTTACGTGTGTGTTCTCTCTTTTTTTATGACTAAAGTTGCTCTCTTCTTGTGACCCTTTGTTTTGTTTTGTTTAGATGCCCCAACCCCACTCAGAATCCAATGCCACTATCGCCCTTTCGCTAATTTATAGAAATGCCTCATTATTTTGTGTCAATTTACAAAAGTTATGAATATTTTTTAGTGGGGGCTTAAACAGAAAGGATAAAAAAGTGAGAAAACATATAAAAAAAATTAAAATAAAATATAACGGCATTAACTCTTAGCAAATTTGAATATGATATTTTACATATGAGGGTTGGTTCATATCAACATATAAAATTACTTTTTTTTTTTTTAATGGGGACTTGATTCAACATTATTGATTGTCCAGGTCCATCAATACTCTTGACCTCTTGATTTTACCCTAACATGACAAATAAACTCGACTAAATTTTGGGATTAAAAAATTGGCTCAACTTATTTTTTGTTCTTACTGTTGTAGTGATAAAATGAACATTACGAAATAATGTCTCTAAATAAAAATATGGAATGCTAATTATGGATGTTTACCTGGTCATGTCAGATTCTTGCCATCATCATTGAAGGACAAAATTTAGGGATGGTAATTGATATTTTGAATTGTAATAAACAATTGTTATGAATATCAATTGAGATTATTTTTCTTTTCGAATCTCGATCGGAAATTTTATTCGAAATGAATTTTCATCTCGAATCTCATAAGACGGAATTTTAATCGAGATTCAGGATTTTCTATCCACCATATTGAAAGTATTATTGTTCGTAATGCTTTTTATTATGACAAAGTAAAATAAATAAATAAATAGAACTACTTTTATAAATTAGCTAAGAATTTTGGGTGTTTATGTAAATTTCCCACGCCCTTTGGCCCCCTTTATCTTTTTATTTTCTTCTTTATAAATACTTGATAGTCAAACAAAACAACAGTGACATGAGTATCGCAGTTGAATTGTAACCAAACCACTCGTGTGCTTTAGTTTTAGTGTCAACGCCTTGCAAGAAAAGAGGATCCCTACGAAGCTTCCTACTTCCCTTCTTGACTTCACTTTGCTCCTAATCTTTACCTTCCCTTTCATCTCTGTCTTTGTGTCTCTTTAAAGCCACCCCCCATTTGGCTTACTCACTCACTCACTCACACTATTCAGAATCGTTAATTGTGCTTCTTCCAAATCACAAGTACATTTTTTTTGTTCTTTATCCTCTTCTGTGCTTTTCTTGTTCTGCATAAATTAATATGGAGCTTGCTAAGTTATCTCAGAAGAGAAAGAGGCTGGAAGAAGATAAAGATTCGTTCAGCTTCGCCATGGAAGAGCTCAATCAAGATCTTCTTGAAAGGGTCTTATCTTGGCTACCCACGTCCACATTCTTCCGCCTCAGTTCAGTGTGCAAGAGATGGAGATCAGTTGCTGATTCTGCAAGTTTCAAGCTCGCATGCTCTCAGATTCCTTCCAGGGACCCCTGGTTTCTAATGGTCGATCACAATCTCAACCATTCAATTATTTTTGATTCCGCTGACAAAACCTGGAAGGAACTGATCAATCTTCCGCCTCTGCTCCAGCAGCACGATTCCAATTCTGACTCCATTCCTGTTGCAGCATCTGGGGGTTTGGTCTGTTTCCGGAAAGCTTCAGGAAATTTCATCGTGTGCAATCCAGTTACCGGTTCATCCCGCGAGCTGCCTCCTCTGGATCCTGACACAGGGAACCAATCCCTTCATGGTATTGTCATGAGTACATCCTCCACATACCCCAGCTCTTACAAGCTTGTGCTGGTTTACGGTGAGCTTCCGAAAATCTCATTCAAAGTCTACAACTCAAGTCTCAATTGCTGGGAAGAAGAGACTTTGTTGAGTAGAAAGAATGATCAAGCTCTGGAAATTGACTCAATTGATTCTGATGATGAAGATGATGATGCTGTTTACTTTCTTAGTAAAGCTGGTAATGTGGTGGCAACAAACATGCAGAGGAGTCCCTGCAAGCAATACTCATCAGTCATTACTAGGAAAGATGATGAGGAAATTGTGTATTTTCTTAACTCACGTGGGACAATTATAGCTTGCAATCTGACCCTAAAGAGCTTCACTGAATACCCAAGACTCTTGCCAGTCTTTTCAGAGTACTCCATCGATGTAGTGGAATGCAGAGGAGAGTTGCTAGTTGTTCTGTTATCGGAGTTTCTTGAAAGTTCCAGCCTTAGAGTGTGGAGATTTGATCAGGGTATTGGGTCATGGAATCAGATTGCAGCAATGCCTCCGGCAATGTCACATGAATTTTTTGGCAAGAAGGTGGATATAAACTGTGTTGGTGCAGGTGACCAGATATTTATTTGCTTGAACTCTGCAGAACATTTTAGTTATGTTTTGTGTGATTTGGTTACCAATGGATGGACTGAACTGCCCAAATGTTCCATGAATGGCGAAGCTGTACACTTCATGTCTGCCTTTTCATTTGAGCCAAGGATTGAGGCTTCTGTATAAAGGACGGAACAATTTGGCAGGAATTTTTTTTGCTTTTGTAATTTTTCTTGTATTCTTTCAATTTGATTTGTTTGAAGTTGGTAATAGATACTAACCAGATTTGTTTTTAACATGCTGGGTACAATTCCCATGTCCCAATTCTGTTTATTTCAGCTCTCGTTTGTTTTTGTAATAAAGGATTTGTTAATCTCTCATGATTTGATAAATCAAAATGTTCAATTTATGCAAAAAGTGTAGGAGCTCCGAGTGTTTGACTTGACCACAGGATTTAGGACCAGTAATCTTATTTTAGAGTTCAAGACTTGAAACCCTGATGCTTTTTAGCTTTACATGGATGCTTAATAATCTTTGTTTGGGAACAAATATATCTATGTTTTAGGTAATAGTTAATACTAACCCAATTCATAAATACACATTATAGATGCTAAGTAGCTTAGGAAAATTTGAGAAGAAATTCTGGATAAGTTAGGACATAAGTGTGCAATTTGCAAGGAGAAGTTGGTTGTAGGTGACAAAGTGCAAGAGATAATGTGCAAGCACATATTCCATCCTCCCTGTCTAAAACCATGGCTGGTAATATTCCTAGTCTTTGCCTCATTGTTGGATAAATGAAACTGGAGAAGAAATAGCATCCATCTTGATACAATTTGACTTGTGGCAGTGGCAGGACGAACACAATTCTTGTCCAATTTGTCGGCATCAACTGCAAACTGTTGAGAGGAGGAGGCCGGAAAAGAGAGGAAAGGCTACGTTGTGGAAGTCTTAATTATCCAATTCACCCCGTCTTAGATATAGTGTTGTTGTAAGACTTGTAGGTAATTTCAAGACGCTGCAAATGTTGTACGTGGTGGTGAATACATGTATATGTTTAGTGTTGGTTATTCGTTGATTCATTGGCTAGCTGATAATCATGCATATGAAATCTAGGAGGAGTGGAGAAAGGAAAACTAAAGAGGAATACATGTTACATTTGGTTGGTTACCAGCTGAATATTATTGCTGATATGGCCATTATTGCATCTTTGTTGATTTCTAATTATATATATATATATATATATATAAAATACCAATCTATACTAGTTTTAATATGGAAATTCAGATTTACACTTATATAAGTAAAATGATTTTTCTTTTCAGTAAGCAGAAAACTGAATATCAATTTGAGATTGTTATTTAACTAATGTTTTTGAATATATTATCGAGAGATTTCAAATTTTTTTTTTTTTATTTTGAGAAAAATATTTTTAATATAATTTTTAAACACTCTCATGCTCTCAATCACATTTTCAACAAATTCAAATAAAATTTGAACATATGCAATTTATTTATTATCAAATTCAACAATATTGAGGGGATCGATTCGAGTCTTCTCACAAGGGAAATCAATTAAATTTCTTTTTAGGTGTGGTGAATATATCTCTCAAAGTGTTGGTGAGAACATTTGTGCCTCTCTCAAAGTATTAATAGTAGAAATCTTGTTTTTTTGTTGGCGTATGTTTTTAAATTATATTCGGAAAATCTCTAGTTGTATTATTAATATATGAACTCAGATTCTCAGCATGTAGTCATGTACTATCAAATTGTCGTAAAAAGAAAAGTATTATGTCAATCATAATGAAATGTTTTTATTATGATGAATTATAATTAGGAAAATTTACAAAAATAACCACTTTTATTTATCAAATATAAAAATTAACCAACAATCTCAAAAATATTTCTAATGGCCAAATAAATATTTTTGAGATCAAATTGTCATCCATTTCAACTTAAAAAAGGAAACTAAAGATCTTAACCTTCATAACCATAAAACCTCTACTAATCTCACACTTCTTTGACGAAAATCTTTTCACAACAGCACTTAGAAAATCTTGAAAAGCTCATTTCATCAATTGAAAATTAATCAAATAAGGTTAGTAATACTTAATTTTCGCAGTTTCTGGTAAATTTTACAATGGGCAATTTGCCTATCGCCTGAACTATATTCTTGCGTGGGCGTCCATTTTCTTGTGTGAGTGCTCATATTCTTATGCGGGCTCCCGCATACGTAGGCATATGTAGGCGACCGCGCGGGGGCCTATTTTCTTGCTTGGGCGCCCACACGGGAACCCACAAGTCTTGGGAATGCATATGGGCATCCATGCGGGCTCCCGAACACCCATGTCAGTGCTCAAAAGATAGTTTCAATTTTTAAATTAGAAATAAAAAATTTATTCATCTTGTGTGTGATTGTACAGGTTCAATGGATTTAATTGTGCAGAAGATGTGGTACATGACAGATCATGGATAAATTTAAAAAATGGTAAAATGGATTATGATGATGGAATAGAAACTGTGATTGTTGTTTCAAATGATATCACATTTGATCAGTTAATTGAAAAAAATATTTACGATTATCGGCAAAAGCTTAAATGAACACACTATTTCTTTGAAGACAATTTTTAAATCCACTTTTGGTACAGATGGTCGCGAAGGATTCCTTGTGGACATTACGAGTGACGAAATTGTTAAAGCTCTATGGATACTAATTCTCAAGCGGGAAACCACGGTTTGACTTCTTTTTATGTGACGATGTATTCTAAAGTTTTGATAAAGTCTCATTCGACACATTCAACAAATAACGTAGATACTTTTCATGAAAGTCAGGAGTTCGCACCCACAACACAATTAGAAGCATTTGGTATTAGAGTGGAAACTGGGAGTCCCAATTATGCGCCAACAAATTAACATAAATAGTTTGAATGAAATATAATAAATCTTATATAATTTGTAAAATAATTCAAATGAATACTTTGTTTTTACCTGGATTAAAAACATCAATGAATACCCGACATGCTTTGGTCGCCACTTCTCTATCAAAAGCTTCACTTTTTGTCTTATACTAAGCCAACTCCTCATTTATCACCTGACTTTGCACATGAATGTCATTGGGAAAGCCTCCACAACCGTAAATACCCCATCAATTACACTCACATCGTATTCAATGCTTATATCCTTATAGTAGTATTAAGGATTTAATAAATAAGCGACACAATGCAATGAATTATCAAGCCGTCCTTCAATTTTGCAATCAATAGTCTCCAAGATTGGCCGATAATTACTCTCAATATTGTTCAATGCCTCATTTATCTCTTTTTTTGTATTTTTTAGCTCTCCATATACAAAGTCCATAGATGGCTTTCTATCCCGATCAACTAATAGAAGCACCCTCACCAAAGGTGCAAACACCTTCAAACATTGAGTCACACCATTCCAAAAAGAAACACTCATCATCATGGCAAATGTCGCTTTCCCTTTAGCTTGCTTCGACCATATGCACCCATCCCATTTTGCACTAGCAAACATGGTTCGCAGACTTTCTTTTTTCTCCATCAACAACTTTAAGTAACTAACTAATAATCTAATATCAATATGTAATTAATTTTTAACTATTAACAAAAAATAAAATCAAAACCAAAATAGAGGCTAAATGAATTTTAGGGCAAAGAAGAAAAAAATGAAGACTTACCAAACCAAAACAGAAAGCCGGAAACGAAATAAAGAATAAGCACTGAAGCATAAACGAAGAAGCAGAAATGAAGTCGAAGTGTGAAGACTGAAGGTTGAAGAAGAAACGAAATGAAGAAGGAAAAAGAAACCATTCACGCGGGAAAAAAAATAATTTTTTTTATAACCCCACTCCACCAAAACGATGCGTTTTTGGGGTATTATTAAAACCCCAAAACGACAACGTTTTGAAAAATTAGGATGATTCCTCCACCCTAGGTTGTAGGTGTTGGAATATGGATTGTTCCCCTGTCTGTTGAAATTGTTGACAAAATTCACCGTTTCTTCAAGTTGGTTTGATTCTGGTGCTCCTCCATATGGTGAACTTGTGGATCCAGTGGTAAGAGTCTCCATGAATTTGCATATCTGATCTAGCTTGGTGTTGACTGCTGTATTAGCTCCACTTTCATAAATTCCTGCAATTCTTTGGATCATGCTCCTTTCTGTTGGCCACAAAGAATTGTTGTTGGCCATTTCTTCAATTAGTTCCCAGGCTTGATCTTCTCCTTTTGCCATTAAAGCTCCTCCAGCAGCAGCATCTATTGTGGTTCTCATTATTCCAGAAAGTCCATTATAGAATGTTTGGACTTGAAGCCATTTTAGAATCTCATGGTGTGGACATTTCCGGAGTAAATCTTTGTACCTTTCCCAAGCTTCGTAGAGAGTTTCTGAGTCTTGTTGCACAAAGGATGTGATGTCATTCCTCAGCTTTCCAGTTCTAGCTGGTGGAAAGTATTTTGCAAGAAATTTGGTGGCTAAAGTGTTCCATGTTGTGATGGAACCTGCTGGTAATGAATGTAGCCAAGCTTTAGCTCTGTCCTTCAAGGAATATGGGAAAACACGCAGTCTCATTGCTTCTTCAGCTTCTCGGTTGTAATTGAAAGTGCCGCAAACTTCCAGGAAGTTGCTGATGTGGGCATTAGGATCTTCAGTTGCATTCCCCCCAAACTGAACTGACTGCTGAGTCATTTGAATGCATGTTTTGATGTCTCTTGCATTTGCTGGTAAGGGAGGAAGTACAATACAAGAATTGAGTCTGTCAATCACCGGAATGGTTCTGTCTCGAATGGGAATTGGTGGTGCAACCTCCAAAGGTTCAGGTTCCATGTTGACTAAAGCTTATTGGCCTTCTCGCCTTTCCATTCTCAACTGTCTGATGGTTCTTTCAATTTCTGGGTCAAGCGGTCGGAGTTCAAAGCTTCTGGTTCGTCTCATGAAGTTTCTGAGAACCTGAAACACAAGAAAACAAAAATAATAAGTAAAAAGAAATTAGATACAAGTAAATATATCTAACCTCTAAACTAATAGTAAAAGATAAATAAGTCCCTAGCAACGGCGCCAAAAACTTGACCGGCGTAAACACACACGTATAACGCAAACGTATGTATCGTTCAAGTAGTATAAAAAGTATCGATCCCACGAGGACTTAATACCTAAGTTATTAATTTTATGAGGTTAAATGATTACTAGTATTTAACAAGTTGTTTAATTGATTTGAAATGGCGACGATTCAAAATTTAAAGACAAGTAAATAAAATTGTTCGAAAGTAGATTTTGAGAAAATTCAATATTAAAAACTATCTAGGGTTGTGATTTCTTTTAATATCATTTTAAAGATGAAGTGGTAATCTTATAGTTGGGTAAAATATTGATTTATTAACCTGGAACACTAAATTATGTAAAAGCCTTTTCCGATGGTCAATTACAAATACCTAGTATAATCCAATTTAACCATATGTCTATGTCAACCAAATTACCTAGATTCATTAAGATTAAGTTCCAATTATGGCTACCCCCGCCCGACAGGTATATTCCTATCCTGTAAGGAAATCTATTAAAGGGTTATCTATCCTCAAGGAAGATCGTGGGCTATTGAGTCTGAGGTCTTAAACTTAAAAACCCTATGTCTAGTTCATTTTAAGTTTACCTAGTCAATTTAATTAATGGCCAGTTAATTAAAAAGTATTAAGATTAAGACTCAATAAATAAATCTTTATATTACCCAAACTATAATCTAACCCCTTATAAACCTGTGATATTGAAATTCATCACAACCCTAGATACTAATTTAGTTACGACACATAGCTAGGGCTGATAAAATAAAAGACATAAAATGCTGAAAAGTAATTGCGGTAAAGTAAATACTGAAAGGTAAATTACAATAAAATAAAGGCTAAGGTAAAAAGAATTACTTTTACTACTACTAATTTAGATATCTCCCATAAAATAATATATAAATTTGTGATAATATTACAAACCGACCAATCTGGCGGTATCCTGATTAAGTCAAATTAAGTCCAACCAGCCATTAAGGTGGTAATATTTGTCCGTAACCAGCCATAAAGGCGGAACCAAAATTAAATTACCAACCGACCAATCTGGCGGTATCCTTGATTAGTCAAGTTTAAACCAGATTAAAATTAAATTACCAACCGACCAATATAACGGTATCCTTTTTAAGTCAAATTTTAAATAGTAAATATATTATTTTTAAGGGAGATTAATCTAAATAGCAATAGTAAAAGAATTACCTTTCACCCTAGCTGGGGAAGTTACCTCCTCATGATGAATAGTAAAAACTGTAAAAAGTAAGAAAGTAAATTACTATTATTACAAAACGTAATTAAAATTATTACAAAACTAAAAACTAAAAATTAAAACGAAACTTAGAGAGAGAAGAACTCCCTATTTACATCAAAGAAATGGGAGATAATGGTACAACAAAATCTGAAATCTCGAGCTCAATTTATAGGCGCGGATAAGCTTCGGGCGTCGCGACGCTAGAGCCTTTGGCGTCGTGACGCTGGAACAGTGAGTCGTGGCATGTTCTCGGCTTGACACGTGGTGATTCGGATAAGAGGATAAGGCGACACGTGGCGAGGCGGCTAAGAGCTCAATTATTATGCTGACGTGGCGCTGACGTGGCAAGGCGGTTGAGATCAATTGTCGGGACCGTAGGATTGCGACACGTGTCACGGCGTGATTGGCTGATGATGACGTGGCATGTTGACTCGGTTGACCTGCTGACGTGGATGATGACGTGGCAAGACGCGTGGAAGAGTTGACTCGTTGACCGGGCGACGTGGCGACACGTAGGATGACACGTGGCACACGTGGAAATAGTAATTGTCGGCACCGTAGGATGATGACACGTGGCACGGCGCACATTAGCATATCGGCTGTGATGGTGACACGTGGCACGGCGCATGTTAGCAAAGTCAAACTTCTCAAATTCTGACCCGTTGACCCGGCGCATGTTAGCAGCTCTGGTGCACGTTAGGCGTTGCGACGCCAATGGCTTGCGCGTCGCGACGCGCCAAAATTACCGAAATGCCCTTTTTTCCAATTTTTTCTGTTTTTCCCCAAAGCACCTCCAGAATGTCCTGAAACTTTATTTATCTACAAAATAACACAAAACACATCAAAATATTCACAAGACTCAAGAAACTATACAAAATATTAGGTTAAATGAGTAGGAAATAGTGATAGATTTACCACTCATCATGATTCCATTGTCCTCTATATTAGGAATTATATTATGGTCCATTATGTATTTAACCAATCACCTCATGCCTTTCATTTTCTTTTCTTGCCCTTTTAACATGTTCAATCTAATATGAAATTATGAATTTCTGCATGTTAAGGATGAAGTTATTATAATATCATGTAATTTTATTATATGACATACTGCTCTTTAAATATGCAAATATGTAATTCATTTTTTTTTCTAATGCTCTGCTCATCATCATCATGAAAAAATATTAGGTGATGCATGTAAATTGCTACTTGATACAGCTGGAACATTGATACCGGGCAGCAATAAGGAATCCCTAGTTTCATTGAACAATTTTGTGGATCAGTTGCCCTCAGTTTTTGGTCAGGTATCTTGATAGACATTATTTACTGAGAGAACTCAGTAAATAGCTTATTATGTTGCTTTAAATCAGTTCTATCTAACTTGCCGGAGAGAACAACCCATTGAATTAAACTATTCTATTTGATGAGGATCCCTTTGATTTTATGTTTATAAATTATTCAGTCAAATCCATTAAAATTCCATTAGTGGGTAACTTATGGCAGTTCATGAGTTTGTAAGCCATATCAGAGAATAATAATTGACTTTAATTGCGTAGCAGACCGTTTTTCCCACTTAGTGCTTCAAATTTATGCCAAGTGATAGGCTGGAATGTGGATTCTAATAATATATTTAGAAATTGATGTTGTATTCGTTAGGTTACAGAAGGAATATCAGAGTTCAAGCCAACACCCTCTGAGAATCTTGATTGTTTTAAATTGTCATACAGTGTCCAACACACCTTATTGGTATGCATCTTCCATTTCTTTATCTTTATTTTTTAACTATAACTCCAGAATCTGGAATATCTGAATGGCTTGACACTTTGTGGTGTTTATAAATGTACCGTTCTTTCATAGGTGAACTTCAACTTCGATACAATTGATCAGCCAGATCTCCTCGAAGAGACTTTGAAACCTCCCGTGGAGTCCATAGGTGGGACACAATATAAGGTCCAATTAAATGGTAATCATATCACACCATGCATACAGGTAAGACATGCAAACTATTAGGGTTGGTGCTCAGAGTGCCAATCCAGATCGTATTTATGTCCGATTCATAAATACGAGCAATTCTATTTTCCATAATATTACTAATTTAATGGTAGCACCTTTGTCTTTTATACACTTATTCGATCTAATTACGATTAGATATCTGATTATGATTAGATCGAAACTAAATCTGGTTTAGTGATACGTGTATATTAGACAAAGACCCTATGATTTACAATATAGTGCGCAGTTACAACGTAGTTTGTAATTGACATTGGGAAGCGCACTATAAGATGTATATCCTTAAATAAAGTTCATGGTCAAGATTTGCTAACACGGGTCGGTTAGTAAAAATCAGCTGAGACCAGTACATGTCGTATATCGTGACTTAATCCGATGGTTTATCCCAATGAACCATGAGTCTCGGGATACTCGTATAGACATGTAGATGTTTATTTGATAAGACATTGAACGACTCACTGAAGATTTCCTAATAGATGGTACACCAACGTCAATAGAAATCTTCTCGAGTTGAGCGAGCATAGTGGTCATTCGACTTGAGATACCACAGTGGGATATATGAGTTATCCTCCACACTTTGATGGCTGTCACGTCACCGATCTATTTAGATCAGACATTCGCCTGTTCGTTGGGTGTGGACTGATGCTCATGATATCAAGTGCGTATCAAGATAGGATCCGTCAGTCTTGTGTACAGGGCATAAGCATCCGCACGTGTTTACGATCTAGTAAATTCATGGCCGTGGTATAACATCGGAAATCAGTTTCGAGTGTTATTTAGAGATCGTAAATTGAAAGTCGACTATATTATACCGAACAGATTTGACGTTCTCATCTATATCCCAAGTATAATATGGATAACCTGTGACAGAGAGATTATACGTATGCAATGACCTCAACTTTTATAATTTAACGAGATTATTCGTGGTCGTCATAATCCATGAGTGGGTGGATTATGGACACGAAATTAGATTTCGTGACGGATAAACCTAAACTTAGAGAGTCCCACAATATGAAGTGTACTCGTTGAGCACTTGGGCAACACGATATGAATAATACAGATTATTCATAATACTTCACCGGATTAAATGAGTTAATTCGGATCGTTTAATCGGTTAAACGATAACACATGCATTAGGGGATTTTGGCCAATCGTAATTATTGTGTATTTGTATTTGATACATAATACGATTAGATACACATTAATTAATCGTCAAATGAGATTTTGACACATGCCATAAATATATGTATTTGTTATTTATTGTAAATAAAAATACATATGTAATAATAATTATATTAACTGATTATTTGGATATTTAATTGTTAAATATTTAAATGATTAATTAATAAATTTTTTTTCATAAATGTTATGAAATTTGTCCAATTATTATTGGTTTACATGGAATGATTTAATTGAACTTTATTTGTCAAAATATGATTTGATAATATAAAGTTTGATTTGATTTAATTTGATTAAATTTCCAAAAATGACCAAAATACCCTTATTATTATACATAAGTCGGTCATGATAAAATAAATAATAAAAAATTTTGTTTCTTCCTCATTCAACACACCATGGCCGAAACCTAGCAAGGAAAAATTTCCCAAATTATATTTGATCAAACAAGGAAAGAAAAGAAGAAATTCAAAGAAAAAAGCTTAGAAAAACAAAGATTAAAGGTAATTTTTCAATAACCTAAGCTTAGAAACTTTGTTTCATGTTTTCTTGTTGATATTATGAGATCCTAGGGTTTCTTCTTTTCATGAAATTTGGGGCTTTTGGTTGTGGTGGATGGATATGGAAGTATAGATGCATGTGTGAAGTATATTGGATGGAATTAGTGTAATTTGTATCCAATTTGATCATTTGATGATGAGTTACCATTCTAGAGTGTTATGACCACTCTTGTAATACCTAGAATTGTTCTTGGGTGATTCATATGTGGTGACTTGATTTGGTATTTTGATTAATTGATTTAATCTTGAAAAATTGGGAATTTCGTTTTCTGATCAGACCTGTAAGTGTTATGTTTTTAATGATGAAATTGGTGTCTTATGAATGTATTGGATGTGTTTTGGGAGTTGGAACAATTGCCGGAAAGTGTTTCGGAGTTGAAATAAGAGAAAACAAGAAAAACGGCATTACCGGGTGACTTTTGAGCCAATCGGGTGACGGCTGTCCAAACAGTGAGTTGTCACTGTTCGGGCAACCCATGAACTGCCCTAACACTATTGGGGCTGACTTGGGCAGTCCCCATAAGTGTTGGGTGGTCGGTTCGATCAAAAACGCGTTTTAGGCCGTTTTGCGGAAAAAAACGTTTTTCTTAAAAATTTCGCGACGTTTCATATATATTTATGTCGTTATTTGATATCGAATAAATAAATTTAGGTGAAATATGAATAAATTATTCATATTAGATATTGAATAATTTATTCAGTATTTTGAAAAAGTTTTAAAATACAATTTCGCTCGAACCGTGCTTCCGCTGCGCCTTTCGCCCGAAACCCCAACACAAACTTCATTTTCGGGGACCTTTTTTTCCATAAAAGTTTCCAAATTTTTATGCAAATGTTTAGGTGGCTCTTAAAGAAACTAGAGAGGTGTCTTGCACACAAAAATAAGGTAGCTGAGAGCATGACATGAGGTGAGAGAGAGATTCACAAGGGAGATTATGGATGCTATATGGTGATGCAGAATAATAGATGACTGTCTGAGATTAGGATAATATATGCTCAGAAGAAAAGATGAGGTAAAAGACAAAGGTAAGAAATGCTAATTACGATACCAAAGCAATAATGTATAAAGAGAGTTCTCTCTCTTTAAATGAAAGAATAAGCCTATTCATAGCCATCTCCATTTACTCTCAATGGGGAGAAAGTTTTATGATGTTTAAATGGCAGTAATGTTGACTGCCTTGCTAGTTGCTATTTCAGAGGAAGAATTAGAAGTGAAATGTCACTTCAAGTTCTTTGGCCCCACTGACTCACCTCAAGATGATTAGTAACTAAATCTGGAATGGCCTTCTATAGATGGGAAAGGTCTACTGTCAGAGTCTCTAAGACGCTCTTCTCACTCAAGAAGTTATAGTGGGCTCCTGTTAGTAACAAAGATTATCTACCCCTCACTTGAGTTACAGAGCCAAAAACCACAAGTAATTCAGCTAAATGGGACAATTATTTCATTATAAGGTCAAGGAATTTAGAATTATAGTGAGTTCATTTACCTATTTGTTTAAATCTCTTAATAAGGTGGCCAAGGTTCCGGTTCAGAACTGAATCGGTTGGAACCGGACGGTTTCGGTTCCAATCGATTCCGTTTCCGAAACCGAAAATTTTTGGTTCGGTTAGGGTTCACCCTAACCTTAACCGAACCGAAAAGAACAACTGGAACCAGACGGTTCCAGTGGTTCAAACCGGAACAGTTGGAACCGTTCGGTTCCAATGGTTCTACGGTGGAACCGTTTTATTATTATTATTATTTTTTAAAAATCATTATTAAATTTTTTTTAAGAAAACCGGAATGGAACCGAAACTGAACTGGAATCGTTCGGTTCGGTTCTGGTTCCGGTTCCACATAGGTGTGGAATCGGAACCGAATTGAAATTATCCGGTTCGGTTCTGGTTCCACACTTGTGGAACCAGGAACCGGCCGGTTCGGAACCAAACCGGACCGGTGGCCACCTCTATCTGTTATGGAAAGTTAAAAGCTAGTTTGGATTATGCATGCAGAGCTTGTGATACCTTTGATATAGGACATTTTAGAGGCTTGCGTATGTATATTAGCCATAGATGGAGGACTTGGCATTTTTTCAGATTCGTTTTGTGGTTGGATTAGGCTTCTTTTGAGAATTGTAATTATAATAACACATCTTTAAGAGATATTTTATTATAAAAACATATCTTTAGTTTATTATAATTTTTGACGGGTTATTTTCGTCCCAGGGGCAGTTTCGAGATAACTCTTCCGAGACAATCCTCATTCAACCTTGAATTTGTTTGGTTATAGGAGACCAAAAGCAAATGTAGTAAAAGGCAAAATGAACACAAAATCGACAAAGAGAGTTTAACGTGATTCGGCGGAGTAAATCCAGCCTACGTCCACGGGCACAAAGTGGGGGTTGTTTTTTATTACCAAACTGAGCTCGACCGACCTGTTTTGAGGAAGAGCCTAAAGAAACCGAGCTATTTCTCTATGTATCTTCTTACAAATAGTGCTCCCTCTTTTATTACAAAATTTGCTATCCCCTAAAAATGAAACTAACTTTCCTTTATATACTAAGAGAATTACAACACTATTCTCATGCTTTCTTGATGTCATCCACGTGATTCTCTAGGTGATTGACAAGCTCTCTGCCCTAAGACTGTCTTCGCAGAAAGAAAACCCGCCACCTGACGGCTTATCACATCACCCTGTTTTCTCCACTGCCACATGCAATATAATGAAACTAGCCTGTAAAGAGCTTTCAAATAGTGGTGTATGCCTGATGGAAAAGTCTAAACTATCCATGATCATACGTCGGACTTCAAGAGGTCGGTCGAATGATATGCCGAACTACCCAAACTGCTATCATCCCGACCAAAAATACTTGATCTCACTATTCCGGTCCAAGGAGAAGGTAGAACTGAATTGAGCTACCGGGCTACTGTGGTCAGTCTCGGCTTTGATGTTGTCGGTCTCTAAAATTCACATCATATTGTGTCCTCGGGGGGGGGGGGGGGGGGGGGGGGGGGGGGGGGGCAGATCCTGGAAACTGGGTTCGAACACCATGCCAGACCGAGGAATGACCCAAACCTTCTGAACATCTGTCTTCCCAAAAGTAGAAAACCCATATCTACCATTGCTGAACTGTTCAAATGCCTTGTCACAAAAATCACCATCAACATATGTCCCCTAGTTCTCGGTTCTAATGAGTGTACGAGTTGGTACATGGAACTACAAAACTGGAAGTATGACACCAACCAGTTGGTGGTCGGCTTCTGGAACCATACAAAAACTACATCGGCTTTCAATCAGGCCGTCCCCGACATCTTCATGTGCTCGGCTGTCGAGAATTCTGATATCATTTCGAATGACTCTCCCTCTTAAAGCAAATACCCAATTTACCTTTCTGGTAGCTGTCCCTCAAGAACCGTAAGCCATCATATCCTCTTAAATGCCCATCAAATCACCTATAGGGTTTAATTTGGGCGCGACACTTGTCAAAAATCAGTGCCCCTCCCGCCAAAAACCAAATCAATTGACCATTCAAAGGGTAGCCGAAAAGTTTTCAATCTCATCCATTCATCTCAATCTGATCAGATGGAGCCTGCAAGCGACACGCGGTGCACATCCGATGTTTCTCTTTGATCCAACGGTCAAAAAATACCTCGAGCTGACTATAAGAATGAGAAACAACATACCTTTCTCTCTTTTACAAAAATCAGAACTTCCAAAGTGCGAGAGCTTTCTTCTAGCCTGAGATCAGCAAACTCAAGACCGACCAGACTAACCACCGACACATCCTTTCGAACCAAGTAAGTTTTCTGCTCGACCTCCTTTTTTTTAATTACAGAATTCTACCATGATTGTTTGTTACTTGCGAACGTTTGTTTATTTATTGTTGCATATTCTTCATTTCTTCTAGTATGTCTATCCCGTTGCTCTGTTTTGAAAATACGTGTTTTGGGCTGTGTAGGTGATGTAGGATGGATGTATTTCCTGGTTGAAGGACGGGTTGTGGGATAAGATGTATGTGTTTCGTATTTTCTCTATTTTTTATTTCATTTGATGTTTTTAGGAAGAAAATTACTGTTTGTGGCCATTGCTAGGACATTTAGAGACCTTAGGCATAGGTTCCTGGAAGTTAGAGTAGCTCTAGAGACCGTGGCGCCCCAAAACTAACCACTAACTACCCTTCTCGGGTACTGTGATTCCCAGCAATGTCTGACGTCGAATCCTTCTCGGCCAAGCCCCTAAAGCCTCAACCTCCTTGTACTGAAGAAGCTTCCTCCATCTCGGGGATATCCAACCTTGAGGAATTAGATACCACTCCAACCCCTTCCCAAGAAGAGAACGACACCTACCACCACCGAATTCCGCGGAAAGACCCTGAGCCTGGAGAATTAAACTGGTCCTCCCTGGACATGAACCAACCTTCCACCATCACGGAAGATGCCCTGGGAATGCTCCGCTTGTAGTACGAGATTCCTATCGACATAGCTCTTGAGGTTTCAAGCCTGATCGATCGCGCAAGTCAACCTGACTCCGGCTCGGTGGCCCTTCTCCCTTCTTTCTTTGAGTGCGGTCTTCGGCTGCCCATCCACCATATTTTGCGAGGATGCTAGCCATGATGGAGATTGCCCATTTCCAGTTGAACTTGAACAACTAGAGGATACAGGCCGGGCTACATGTAATTGTTGGGTTTTCCAGGTCAAAAAAAGATCAAATTAAGCAAGAAATCATGTGAATACAACAAAGTAAGAATGTGGAAAATACTTACAATTCTCGGTTGGATGTTGAAGAGAAGTTCAAAAATTGGCCTCCATGGAAGTTGCTCCAAGCTTTCTTTGATGTATGTTGAGATTCCAAGCTTGTTGAATGAATTCCAAACTCATGAGATTATTTCCCTATCACCTTTGTATAACTCTTTGATGTGCTAGCATAGGAGATTTTGCAACAAAATCCCTTGGTTTCCTTCTTGTAACTCTCGGCCAAGGACAGTTTGTGAGAGGGAGAAGGCCATTCGGCCAAGCCAACTCCAAGAGGGAGAGAAAGAGAGAAATGACGTGAATGGAGAGAGAAGGAATAAGATGAGTGAATGTGTTTTTGTTATTTGATTTCAAAAATCAAATACCATTTACCAATTTTCCAAAAGTTGGTACAAGTCATTATCACATCAATTTAAATAATACTTGTGTAAGAAACAAGCAACCATCAAATCCCATATACTTCTATCAACAAAAAGTTGATAAAGTTGACTAGATGATGTGACAAGAGTGGGCCCCACTTTAATTCAAAATCCGAGTGGGTCCGCAAACACACTCCGGGCTCGGTTTCGTTAATTCCGAATTAACGAATTTTCCGTTGCGACGTAATTAAATCAAATTTAATTAAATAATTATGCCTAGCAAAATTACTATTCACATCGCTCGCGAATTAATTCTAAATTAATTCGTTTGCCCGAATTAAAACTATTTTTAATTCCGCGTTGAAATCTAATTTCGTTTAATATATCGAATATATTATTTTATTGATAAATTCCAAATTAATCGTTCTCTCTCTTTAAATAGTGTTTTATCCCAGATAAAATCTCTCCGCAATTAATGCTAGATTAATTTTCTCTCTCATCGAATTAATCCCAGATTAACTATGTTCGAGTCATACGTCATCGGTGAATCTTCGGGAAACAACCAATGAGATCCATGGATATATTGGCAGTAAATTCGGTCATCAGAATATCCGAATACGTGCGTACCTGGTACCACGTTCTTACCGATTTACAAGACATGGTTGGCTTCTAGCAAAACACCGTGCCTACCCAATTCTCCAGAAATATTCTTTTAAGGAATATGTAATCTGTGTCAGACATAGTATACGTAGTATTGCGTATTGCGATCCAGTATCGGATGTCATATGCTAGGCTTGAGGCTGGAATTGTGTATGCCCCGTACGAAGCATATATCGGATCTCTGGTAACTAGTCTCTATAATCGGATAAACATGACCTAGTCATATTATCCCGATGACTGCAGTACTTAAGAGTACTAGTTCCGTATCCTACGTGATCATCATCTCCATATGACTGAAGTGATACTTCCATCTTGACATCACACCCAATACACTACGATTCTCAATATACCCAGAAGAGGCGTACACAGAACCTGTTAAAGCCCTGGACGACCAAAACCAAAGTATATTGATTGTCTCAAGTATTAGCGATGCAAGTCTCAGGTTATGACCAAATACACCTACCCTGATTCGGATTCCCATAGACACATAGTCATACTACCAATGGGATTCCGAGGGGTCTATCCAGAGCGAAGCTATTTCCGTACCATCGGTAAACACAACCTCCTATTACACTTGCATGAGTATCCAATACCCAAATATATGAGAACTATGCCGTTATGCTCCCATAACACGCACAAGTGCAATACTAGTCTATTCCGCATTATCGATGTCCAATCTATAATACTACGACTATGGATATTTTAATGATTAAACCTTAGTGGATTAATACTGTCTCATATCTTATTAATCCGGAACTAATCATATGGACTTTTATCATTTATATATCTTGGTAATCTAATTACAAATGATAAAAGAGCAATTTCCTTTGTCACATAGTTAATTTGTACAACAACACCATGTTATGTACAAATAGTGATGCTATGGGTCATAATTGTCCAACAATCTCCCACTTGGCCTATAGCCAATCACTCAAGTGTCCTAAACTTGAATATGTACGGGTCGCTCAAACTTCTGCTGAGAAACAGCTTTCGTCAGAGGATTTGCAAGGTTATCATCTGATGCGATTTATACGATCATCACATCGCCACGATGTATGATCTTACGAATCAGTTGAAACCATTTGAAGTACATACTTGGATCATTGATGAGACCATTAATTCTTTAGCCTGTGCTGTAGCCTAGCTCAGCTGCTAACAGAACTACTCCTAATCTAATTAGGAATTTTATATATCCAAAATTCTTCTTTTGCTGCCTCAGGCGCATCAATATTCCACATTTGTTGTTTATTCGGCAACAGTATCTTGCTTGGAAGATTTCCAGCTCACTGTTCCGTTATTCAAACTATATAGTACCCTTATTACGACTTACAATCGTTATTGTCGGTTTGGAAACTTACAGCAGTGAATCCAGTCACTTCAAGTTCTCATTCTCCATAGCTTAAGAAAGCATCCTTAGTTCCTCTAAGATACTTAAGGATGTTCTTAACATCAATCCAGTGACTATAACTAGGATTGGCCTGATTCTGACTCCTTATGCTCAAAGCATATGAGACACCAGGTCACGTACATATCTTTCAATGTACGATTCCTCGGAGAGTGCCAACAACTTTTAGATCTATCCCAGTAGATCCTTATTCCTAGAATAAAGGTTGTATCTCCCAAGTAATCTACAGAGAATTTTCATGAAGCCAAGCTTTCACCGATTGTATTATGGGAATGTCATTTCCAAGAAATAACATGCCATCATTATATAGGACAATCATTGTTAGTGCGCTCCCACTAACCTCCTTATATACACAAGAATCATTTTCGTTTTGAATAAAATCATATACCATTATGATTACATCAAAACGCTGGTTCCAAGAACGCAATGCTTGCTTCAATCCATAAATAGATCGAATTAACTTGCAAACCTTGTTTGTATGTTTTGGTACGTCAAAACCGTCAGGATTTTGTAAACATCCTCCAAAAGGTTTCCTTTTAAGGAAAGCGATTTTGACGTTCCGCTGCCATATTTTATAAATGAAATATGCAGCATTAGCAAGCATTATCCAAATGGATTTAATCATGGCAACATGTAAAAGGTTTCGTCGTAATCGACACCATGTTGATGATACCCTTTTGTACAAGCCTAGCTATGTACATTTATATGTTTCCATCTATGTATGTCTTCCTTGAAGACTTATATAGTACCAATAGGTACAATGCCTTCCGGTACATCAACCAGTGTCTAAACTTGGTTGGTATACATGGAATCCATTTAGGATTTCATGGCACTTTGCCATAATAGGGAGTCGATACCTTGCATCACTTCCTCATACGTAGCCGATTCGTGTTCCTCAATAAGATTAACATCTTTACGAGGTGAGATCAGAAACCCATACCTCGTAGGTTGTTTTCTGACTCTCTCCGACTTATGCGGTTCTTGTGTATTCGAAGATTATGGTACAGTTTCATCCCTGATGAACTGTTTGTGTTCCATGAGGACTCGGTTCCTGGAACAGTATTACTCCATTTTTCATCGAGTTTTACTTTCCTCTCTCTTACCACTGCATATAGGTATTCCTCTTAGGAAAACCACATAGAGAGCAACAATTACATTGTTCTCTTGTGAGTTGTATAAGTACTATACTTTGATTTCCCTAGGATAACCTACAAATTAGGCACTTATCCGATTTGGGTTTTAGTTTGGCATCATCCAAACATATGCCTAGTGTAGGCACTGCATTTTTGCATATAAGCCCGATGATGAGTCTCGTATGGAGACACTACCTCTTTAGTTGTGAAAGCCCCATGGAAACGGACGTTGGAAGGGTAAAGTTGGAAACTAGCATTTTGTCAGATTTAACTTGCTTGTTTCGCTTCGGGTTCGCTTGTTGGACCTCTGTTTTTAAACAAACCAAGCCCCGTCCAAAATAATTAAAACATTTAAAATGCATGTCACAAATTAAATTAAAACCAATTAAATTAAACTTAAATTAAATTCCATAAATAACATTCCTAATTAAAATAAATCACATTCCTAATTTAATTAAATCACTTACCAATTTAAATAAATCATATCCTTAATTAAAAAGAAAAAATCAAATCAATTCCCCTAATTAAAGATTTTCCCTATCACATAATAATTAAAAATATCACCCAATTAATACACAAATTCTATTCCTTCTCCAACAAGGTAAACCCCCTCCATTGGCCTATAAAAAGAACCCTTAACCCACACATTCAACCCTGGCTCATTCTCACAAAAAAAATACAAAAGAAAATAACCCTCGACTCCCACTCACAGCCGGCACAAAGCCCTCACACACCTGCTCCCCTCGCGCACTAGCCCCTCTTATCACACCAAAATCTGCCCAATTCAGCCAATAGTCACGCACCAAATACCTTCAAACGGCACATCTGCGCACAAAACTACCACACACATACTGACCTAGCATATCACCCATGTAGCCTGCCTTCTTCACATTAAACTCGTTGCTGCCTCTTCATCAAACACGCGAACCATTCAACCAATCAGCCCACACATTGCCCTTGACTCACCCCTTCACTGACCGACACAACCACTAAATAAAGCCACTGCCCACTCAAACAATTCACACTTAAGCCACACTGATAGCCTATATAACGCACCTAGCCACTTGTCCCCTTTACCAAAAACACCACGTAGCCATCAGCCACGCAACAGTGCCCTTGCCCCATTCAAGCAGCCACGCCCATAACAGCCTGCCTCCACGCACATCACACTACCTTGACCTGCACGCCACTTCACTCACCATCAAATAGCCCACTGCGCCAAATATCCTCACGTTACTGCCCCTGAAACAAACCAACCTTAACACCTGAAACCAGCCCCTTACATCCTAAAAACTGTCCCGAAACCCTTCCAAAACTTGCCCAGTAAAACTGCCATAAAACTGCCTAAAACAGTCCCGTTACTAAAACTGCCTAAAACTGCCTAAAACAGTCACGTTACTGCCCCTGAAACCAACCAACCTTAACACCTGAAACCAGCCCCTTTACACCCTAAAAACTGTCCCGAAACCCTTCCAAAACTGTCCAGTAAAACTGCCATAAAACTGCCTAAAACAGTCCCGTATTTACCATAAAACTGCACCAAAAAATACAACAAAAATAGCAGGGAAACAGAGTGAAAACAGCAGCCCAAACAGCGAAACAGCGAGGATAAATGTTGGATTAGCGAACCAGAAAAGTTGCAGAGCATTCTCCCTTCCGACGGCCGTGTAACGCGCTTTCGAGAGACGACAAAAGAGGTTAGACCTCAGGGCACATTTTTACCTTTTTATCTTTTGTTTATTTTATTTATTCTAGAAATATTATCGCATGAGAGTCGTTTGAGGCATGATGTGATTGTTGGATGAGCGGAATATGTGTTCCATTTTATGGTATATAGGATGGAAACCCGGACGTAAATTCTGTAGCCGAATCCGAATGGATGGTAGTGCAGTTTGTACTCGGATACAACGCCACGTACCACTTAAGAGACACGTATTTCCTCTCATCCAAACTTGTGTTTGAGCATGTTGTAGTTCGTAGATTATTTAGTTATTATCTAAAGCATGATGTAGTCTAGTTCATTGTTTATTTTCAAGCATGATTATGTTATTTTATGCATGGTATTTTTTAGTTTTATTATGATTATGTTTAAATAGTTATTTTTTTATTTTGGTTTAATGGCTCAATGTGCTCATTGTGTGATTTGCGTGTTTGCCGTTTAAAGACTTACTCTAAAGCATGCAAACTTAGATATAGGCTATCTTTGGATACTTAGGTTGAGTAGACTTGATTATATTATTGCACAAATCACATCATTACAAGTGACATAAGTAAGGGACCATTCCGAACCCAACGGTTTGAGGTCTTCCCTTGCGAGGGGTGAGTGCAACCTTAAATCTTATCCCGGTTCACACCGGGTGGCGACTCCATGTTATTTCGTACTCCCAACTAGGCCGCGAGCCTAGAACAACGTCGTCAAGTTCTGTGTCCTACAGTCTGGCGACTCCACTGGGGATAAGAGAATTGGCCCGAAATAATGTCTTGTGATGATTGTGATTTGTGCTTTAGTTAACTGCGTTTACGTGGGTTGAAAGGGGTTTAGTCAAAGGCATTCTTATGGCTAAGTGATGGTTTGATGTCTTCCTTCACTCATTACCTTTCTATAAGGAAAAGCTGTGAAGGCACCTAGATAATCATCTACTTGTAGCCTACTGTGATGGACTAATTTGGAGGACTCATTGTTTATTCCTCTAGGGAATCTACAACGGGAAATCCATTTGACAGTCAGTCACACACCATAGCTCGTTGGCACGTACCTTAGTGTATAAAAAAGGCGCGCTCACTTGGTCGCTCGAACCCTTGAGTGGAGAGTCCTAGTTGTGGGCAATCCTTCGTCGACGGGAGCCTTTGTCTATACCCCTATAAACCCGCGTGTGACCTGTAGTTGTAGGATCAGTAGAGACTATTCCGTTATGTTTTGGACCATTGTCATTTGGATTCAGTTGGACTTGTTGTCATGAAGTATGGGCTTGTTGGGCCATTTAAACTGGGACGAGTCTGTGCTTTATGGCAATCGGGCCAAAAGTTTCTAAAATACTGATGGGCCAACTAGTGTAAAATTCTTATGACTTATATATTCCATACATCGCACACATCTCATGCATCTCATGCATTCAAGCATCATGTTAACCCATGTGTCTTAAAAGCCATCATAGATATCCGTTGAGTTAGGAGAAAGAAGACTTGTCAATTAAGAGTTTAGCAAACATGGATATCGTGAAAAGGAAACCAAGGAACATAAAACTTTACTACAATGATAAAAAGACCATTGGGGGGCCTTCAAAAAAAGAAAAATTGTTTGTTTTAAAGTCCTTAATAGTTAGGCATAAGTCCAATGATGAAATCGTTGCTTTAGGATGAAATCTTAGAAACGATAAACCTTTGATGTGCTTTTATCTGATACTTTGAGTGATTGATCTATGTTAGACTCGTAAGCACTTCACTATAGGTTCTTAGCGGTGAAAACCTGAGTAGTCGGCAAGGTGACTAGTTGCAGAAATTGTAGGTCGGTGAATGACCGTTTGCTTAGATGTCTATCTTGATTTGCTTATGTTATGATGTGTGGTATGGTTGAAAATGAAAGAAAAGTCTCTAAAGAAAATAATTGAACCACCTATAACCAATAAGCGTGAAGCTACCAATGGGCGAGTATTAGGACCACCATGAGGAGAAATGCTACCTTAAAGGGTAGGTGTGTGAAAAAAAAAAGAGAAAGAAAAGAAAAAAGAAGTTCAAAATGAAAAGAAAAAAAAGAAAGAGACAAAAGAGAAAGAAAACCATACCACATTGAGCACAGAAAAGCAACTGCAGGCATAATTGAGACATCTAGGTTGGTTTGACCCACCGATCCCGATTTTTGAAACGAAATCATTGAGTTGGCTTGCTTAAGGATCAAACTGTGAAAGAAACTTTGCACACACACACTTTGAGTCTGGCATAGATCATTTATTCAAAAACTCAGATTTGAGTTGCATTGAGTGTTTTGAATGTTCTCTGGTTTCATTACTGGGCATTCCTTGAGGACGATAATATGTATAACTATTGGGACTATTTCGTAGCATGTGATATATTATGATGATATGGAAGGCCCCACCATGTGGTTCATCTTGACCAAGTGCAAACAGCGGAGAACAGAAAGCTAAATCAAGAATGGGAGCGACTAGTCTACCACCTCGCGAATCCGAGACATAACAAGATATTGAGTCATGAGACTAGAGAGAAGACTGAGCAATCACCTGGAGAACTGGTGGAAGACCTAACCCAACGGAATAGGAAATTCATTCATGCATGCATGCATACACGTAACATATTTTGCATTCCCTTTTTGTGTATGTTTTGTTTTGTATTCACAGGTTTCAAAAGAAGAAAAAGAGAAAGCGGCAAAGACAAGCCCACCAGAAACAACAACATAGCATCATCAGTTTCAGGAATAAATCCCAGGGTCGAGGCCCACATCGTCAGAGTTTTGGAAATCTGAGAATGAATCCCAGGGTCGAGGCCCACATCGTCTGAGTTTTGGAGTGAATCCAGGAAGGAATCCCAGGGTTGAGGCTCATATCAATTTCAGCTCTGGGGATGAGTCCCAGGGTCAAGGCCCACATCAGTATCAGTTTTGGGGATGAGTCCTAGGGTCGAGGCCCACGTTAGTATCAGTTTTGGGGATGAGTCCCATGGTCGAGGCTCATATCAACATCAGTTTCAGTCTAGGGGCGAGGCCATCATCAGTATGAGTTTGGGGGCGAGGCCCGCATCAGTATCAGTCTGGGGCGAGACCCACATCAGTATCAGTCTTGGGGCGAGGCCCACATCAGCATCAATCTGGGGGCGAGGCCCACATTAGTATCAGTTTGTGGCAATGCCCATATCAGTTTGGGGCGAGGCCCACATCAGTTTCAGTCTGGGGGTGAGGTCCACATCAGTATCAATCTGGGGCGAGGCCCGCATCAGTATGATTTGGGGGCGAGGCCCGCATCAGTATCAGTCTGGGGCGAGGCCCACATCAGCATCAATCTGGGGGCAAGACCTACACCAATATCAGTTCGAGGGCGAGGTCCATATTATCAGTGGTGTTGGGTCGAGGTGCCCCCGTTGTCGGTTGTAGTTCCGGGTCGAGGTGCCCAGGGTCGAGGTGCCCACTACATCATCAGTTCGAGGGCGAGGTCCCTATTGTCAGTGGTGTTGGGTCGAGGTGCCCCCGTTGTAGGTTGTAGTTCCGGGTCGAGGTGCTCAGGGTCGAGGTGCCCACTACATCATCAATTCGAGGGCGAGGTCCTTATTGTCAGCGGTGTTGGGTCGAGGTGCCCCCTTTGTCGGTTATAGTTCCGGGTCGAGGTGCCCAGGGTCGAGGACCCACTACATCATCAGCTTATGGGCGAGGCCCACTTTGTCAGCGGTATTGGGCCGATGTACCCAGGGTCGAGGAGCCCCCATTGTTAGTTGCAGTTCCAGGATGTGTCCCAGGGTCGAGGGCCCACTGCATCATCAGTTGTAGTTTCGGGATGAGTCCCAGGGTCGAGGACCCACTACATCATCAGTTTGAGGGCGTGGCCCACTTTGTCAGTGGTATTGGGTCGAGGTGCCCAGGGTCGAGGTGCCCCCGTTTTTGGTTGCAGTTCCGGGATGGGTCCCAGGGTCGAGGGCCCAATGAATCAGCACATTTCACATTCGGTGGTTTGGGAACAAAGCCCAGGGGTCAAAGTGCCTCGCCATCATATCAGTTCAGTTCGGTAGTGATTCCTAGAGATCACAGCATCTTACAGGGATGAACCTCGAGGTCGCGACACCTCACCACCAAACATTCAGTTCGAAGCAACATGGCAAGTCAAGTGGCAGCTGGCGAGCCAGGTAAGTGAAAATGCATTGCACGTACTTTGATAGGATTGTCATTGTCACACACTGCACAAGTCCCATCAAAGTGGGGGCGACTGTAGGCACTGCATTTTTACATATAAGCCCGATGATGAGTCTCGTATGGAGACACTACCTCTTTAGTTGTGAAAGCCGCAGGAAACGGACGTTGGAAGGGTAAAGTTGGAAACTAGCATTTTGTCAGATTTAACTCGCTTGTTTCGCTTCGGGTTCGCTTGTTGGACCTCTGTTTTTAAATACACCAAGCCCCGTCCAAAATAATTAAAACATTTAAAATGCATGTCACAAATTAAATTAAAACCTATTAAATTAAACTTAAATTAAATTCCATAAATAACATTCATAATTAAAATAAATCACATTCCTAATTTAATTAAATCACTTACCAATTTAAATAAATCATATCCTTAATTAAAAAGAAAAAATCAAATCAATTCCCCTAATTAAATATTTTCCCTATCACATAATAATTAAAAATATCTCCCATTAATACACAAATTCTATTCCTTCTCCAACAAGGTAAACCCCCTCCCTTGGCCTATAAAAATAACTCTTAACCCACACATTCAACCCTGACTCATTCTCACAAAAAAACACAAAAGAAAATAACCCTCGACTCCCACTCACAGCCGGCACAAAGCCCTCACACACCTGCTCCCCTCGCGTACTAGCCCCTCTTATCACGCCAAAATCTGCCCAATTCAGCCAATAGTCACACACCAAATACCTTCAAACGCCACATATGCGTACAAAACTGCCACACACATACTGACTTATCATATCACCCACGTAGCCTGCCTTCTTCACGCTAAACTCGTTGCCGCCTCTTCATCAAACACGCACACACCATTCAACCAATCAGCCCATACATTGCCCTTGACTCACCCCTTCACTGACCGACACAACCCACTAAATAAAGCCACTGCCCACTCAAACAATTCACGCATAAGCCACGCTGATAGCCTATATAACGCACCTAGCCACTTGTCCCCTTTACCAAAAACACCACGTAGCCATCAGCCACGCAACAGTGCCCTTGCCCCATTCAAGCAGCCAAGCCCATAACAGCCTGCCTCCACGCACATCACACTTCCCTGACCTGCACGCCACTTCACTCACCATCAAATAGCCCACTGCGCCAAATATCCTCACGTTACTGCCCCTGAAACCAACCAACCTTAACACCTGAAACCAGCCCCTTTACACCCTAAAAACTGTCCCGAAACCCTTCCAAAACTGCCCAGTAAAACTGCCCTAAAACTGCCTAAAACTGTCCCGTATTTACCATAAAACTGCACCAGAAAATACAACAAAAATAGCAGCGAAACGGAGTGAAAACAGCAGCCCAAACAGCGAAACAGCGAGGATAAATGTTAGATTAGCGAACCAGAAAAGTTGCAGAGCATTCTCTCTTCCGACGGCCGTGTAACGCGCTTTCGAGAGACGATAAAAGAGGTTAGACCTGAGGGCACCTTTTTACCTTTTTATCTTTTGTTTATTTTATTTATTCTAGAAATATTATCGCATGAGAGTCGTTTGAGGCATGATGTGATTGTTGGATGAGCGGAATATGTGTTCCCTTTTGTGGTATATAGGATGGAAACGCGGACGTAAATTTCGTAGCCGAATCCGAATGGACGGTAGTGCAGTTTGTACTCGGGATACAACGCCACGTACCACTTAAGAGACACGTATTTCCTCTCATCCAAACTTGTGTTTGAGCATGTTGTAGTTCGTAGATTATTTAGTTATTATCTAAAGCATGATGTAGTCTAGTTTATTGTTTATTTTCAAGCATTATTATGTTATTTTATGCATGGTATTTTGTTTAGTTTATGATTATGTTTAAATAGTTATTTGTTTATTTTGGTTTAATTGCTCAATGTGCTCATTGTGTGATATTGCGTGTTTGCCGTTTAAAGACTTACTCTAAAGCATGCAAACTTAGATATAGGCTATCTTTGGATACTTAGGTTGAGTAGACTTGATTATATTATCGCACAAATCACATCATTACAAATCACATCATCAAACTAGGTACATTTTAACATTTTCCTAATTTAAGTACTTGCCCAAAGGGCAGTTCCAAAACTTAGGTTTCTATGGTTAAAACAGCGACTTTCGTCCTGTTTCCAACTCATAGGTCGATCTCAACTGAAGTCAGTCTCTTGCTAATTAGAAGATTCTGCACATCAGTACATATTTATGTACCACATCTAGTATCAAAAATCAAATTTTGAATCTAATAGTGAACATGTTTATGACAAACATACTTGAAGCCGGAACCTTGCCCCGCATTCACTTCCTTCATGTCTGCCTTGTCCATATGGCAGTCACGCATCCAGTGACCCTGTTTGCCACAGTTTAGGTAGACATCTTGGGATATGTCCTTTGTCTTCCTAGAAGACTGTGATGATTTTGCCTCTGCTCCTTTTAGAAGCTCTGGCTCTGCCTCCTTGAGCATAACCGTTAACTCTCAAAGAGTTTACTCTTGGTTCATAATGAACCTGCCCCAGCTTTCGGGTAGAGACTATAAGATCAAATCTTTGGTAGTCTCGGCTACGTAGGTAATGCCCAGCTAACCTAGCTGATCGATGTCAGCAATCATCTGCGACACCTAGTGCTCGATAGATGTACCCTCTGACATACATGAGCGAAAAAGCTTCTTTTGCAATTCGTACTTCTAAGATCTAAGAATAGATCTATGAAGATCCTTTAATTTCAACATCATGGTATAATGATCTAATCCTTAGTTTTGACGACAAAATTAAAGTGTCATTGCATCAAGCATAACAGATTGAGCACTAAAGTTATCATCACCATGAGTCTTCCAAAACTCACGCTCCACTATTTGCTCAATTCCGGGCTCAGGCCCGAGATGTTTCTCTATCAAATAGAATAACTTCTCAGTTCCTAGGACTATCCTGAGGTTTTATTCCCAATCTGAAAATTAAAGCCGTTTAAAGACATTTTCACCCATGATTATGTTCTAAACGCTAATCTTTCAGTTATCTTGATTCCAATAGTCCAAATATCCAATCAACGATTTCGGGTACTATTAAATATAATGATTACTATAGTCTAACTATATATAATCAACTATAATTTGATTGGTTAAATTCAAATATATTTGATTACTATAATCTAATTACATAATCAACTATAAATGAAATAGTTTGAATACAGTCCAACTGTTTAATTAAAACAACAATTAAATATTATCCAACTAATATATTTATTAATAAAAAATGACGAAAAATTGAAATGAGCGCGTATTGGCAAGTATCTAAACGAAATTGAAAATTTAATACTTGCCTCCCACTATTTTTCGGCGAGCCTCTAATCCTCTATTGAGTACTCGGGAAACCTAGTTTCCTAGTGGGCTAGGATCCCATTAAATAACACACAACCTTGACTTTGGCCAACAAGCTGTTGATATTTAACTAGGTAGATCTCTAGGATCAATTGGATCTCATCCAATTCCTAGATCCAGTAGGTGGACATCCAAGTCCGAAACATATATCCAATATATGCCAATATATCCAATATATTCCCTAACATTTTTCCTCTGAATCAACTAAGCCTTGACTTTGGCACAACAAGCTTAATGATTCCAGTTAAGCGGGACCCATTGACTTTGGAAAGCTTCGTAATCGATGTCGATGGACAAGAAGTGATCTTGACTTTAGCCAACAAATCACAACTTGGACAAGACATGCGATATGGAACAAAGCCTTCATGATTCAAACACATCCGCGATGGACAAAGGTCTTGACTTTGGCCAACAAACCAGTGCCAATCTTGGATCTTGAGAATGAATCACTCAATGGAAGGAAAAAGCTTATATTTGTTGAGGATTTTTCGCGTAATTGGCAACCAATTAATTATCTTTGATTAGGTCTCATCATACACCCTTAAACATGCATTCTAAAAGCATAATAAGGCGCGGTAAATAAATTAATAATGATATACGAATGGATATTTAAAATATTTTGTTCCTAGAACAAATCTCTCCATTTCCTCTCTCGCGCTAGCACTATTCATACTTCTACCCAATTACATAACATTTCTAAAGAAACCTCATTTACATTGAGGGGAATAAGTGAGAAGAGAAATACAAAGAATCAAGAGGTAATAGGCTGGACACGCAGGTCCAATTTAATAAATTCTAAATTTATTACAACAATTTCCTAAATTGCCCTCACCCTTCTAATATCCATCCGATATACATTATTCATACATCACATCCATGTATTCACATAAAGCATGTTATCAATCAATCTAATCCAATTAATTAATCTTTGATTAATGATCATCCAATGTTCAAACAACGATTTGATTTGTGCGAGTCCAACTCGTTTTAAGAATAAGTACTCAAAGTACGTATTCTTGAATTATATCTAACTACAATATTAAATCCAATTTAATTTGTATTCAATACTAATTCTTTATTTAATTCCAAATTAAATAATTACTCTTTTTAATGTGCTTTTGCGACTTAGATTCTAAATCTAATCTTATTGGGTCTCAAAGCCCAATTAACATCCAATGTCAATTTAATTAAAGTCCAATGGGCTTTCAATTAATTTATAAGGCATGGACTTTGGCAATCAAAGCCCAATAAGGAATCACCCTTTGCCACAAAATTAATTTTGGCTCATTAGGCCAAATTAAATTTTTAAAGGCTCATTTATCATATTTGGACTTTATGGAAATGGTTTTAGGCCCAATTTGATCCAACCAATTATCCTAAACCAAACTTGGCCCAACCAAGCCCATTAAGCCCAAATACAACATTTTAGCCCAATTCCAAATTAAGCCCAATTAATTAAATTCTAATATTCCAAATTTCACAATTTAATTAATTAAAGTGTAATAGCCATAATTAATTAGTCAAATTAACATTTCTAAAATACCAATTTACTTAATTAATCATGCTTTAATTAATCAACTTATGTCCAACACAAATTGAAACAAAATCAATTCATTCATGCTTCCATAAGCTAATATATCAATTAGGGACTTTTTATATCAATTTTGATTTCAATCTAATTAAATCACAAACTAATATATCCAATGCATTTTAAACACATCCAATTGTCTAAAATTCAAAAATCACCAAGAGCTACAAATGGGTTCACATTCGGCCAAGCCTCAAAATTTGGGGAAAATTAGTCCAATTAATTTTTCATCAAATTGATCATGCACAACTCAAAGTTAACATATTATAAGCATGCTCAAATAAACAATTTGAATAAAACATGCTCAAATCAAAAATACCCAAATCAAAGTTTAAGAACCCTAAATTAAATTTCATGCTCAATTATGGCTCTGATACCATTGTTGGGTTTTCTAGGTCAAACCAAGATCAAATTAAGTAAGAAATCATGTGAATACAACAAAGTAAGAATGCGGAAAATACTTACAATGCTCGGTTGGATGTTGAAGAGAAGTTCAAAAATTCGCCTCCATGGAAGTTGCTTCAAGCTTTCTTTGATGTATGTTGAGCTTCCAAGCTTGTTGAATGAATTCCACACTCATAAGATTGTTTCCCTATCACCTTTGTATAACTCTTTGATGTGCTAGCATGGATTTTGCAACAAAATCCCTTGGTTTCCTTCTTGTAACTCTCGGCCAAGGACAGTTTGTGAGAGGGAGATGGCCATTCGGCCAAGCCAACTCCAAGAGGGAGAGAAAGAGAGAAATGGCGTGAATGGAGAGAGAAGGAAGAAGATGAGTGAATGTGTTTTTGTTATTTGATTTGAAAAATCAAATACCATTTACCAATTTTCCAAAAGTTGGTACAATTTATTATCACATCAATTTAAATAATGCTTGTGTAAGAAACAAGCAACCATCAAATCCCATCTACTTCTATCAACAAAAAGTTGATAAAGTTGACTATGTGATGTGACAAGATTGGGCCCCACTTTAATTCAAAATTTGAGTGGGTCCGCAAACACACTCCGGGCTCAGGTTCGTTAATTTCGAATTAATGAATTTTCCGTTGCGACGTTATTAAATCAAATTTAATTAAATAATTATGCCTAACAAAATTACTATTCACATCGCTCGCGAATTCATTCTAAATTAATTCGTTTGCCCGAATTAAAATCTAATTTTAATTCCGCGTTGAAATCTAATTTCGTTTAATATATCGAATATATTATTTTATCAATTAATTCCAAATTAATCGTTCTCTCTCTTTAAATAGTGTTTTATCCCAGATAAAATCTCTCTACAATTAATTATAGATTAATTTTCTCTCTCATCTAATTAATCCGAGATTAATTATGTTCGAGTCATACGTCATCGGTGAATCTTCGGGAAGCGACCCATGAGATCCCTGGATATGTTGGCAGTAAATCCGGTCATCGGAATATCCGAATACGTGTGTACCTGGTAGCACATTCTTACCGATTTACAAGACATGGTTGGCTTCTAGCAAAGCACCGTGCCTACCCAATTCTCCAGAAATATTCTTTTAAGGAATATGTAATATTTGTCAGGCGTAGTATACGTAGTATTACGTATTGCGATCCAGTATCGGATGTCACATGCTAGGCCTGGGGCTGGAATTGTGTATACCACGTACGAAGCATATATCGGATCTCTGGTAACTAGTCTCTATAATCGGATAAATATGACCTAGTCATATTATCCCGATGACTACAGTACTTAAGAGTACTAGTTTCGTATCCTACGTGATCATCATCTCCATATGACTGGAGTGATACTTCCATTTTGACATCACACCCAATACACTACGATTCTCAATATACCCAGAGGAGGCGTACACAGAACCTGTTAAAGCCCTGGATGACCAAAACCAAAGTATATTGATTGTCGCAAGTATTAGCGATGCAAGTCTCAGGTTAAGACCAAATACACATACCCTGATTCGGATTCCCATAGACACATAGTCATACTACCAATGGGATTCCGAGGGGTCTATCCAGAGCGAAGCTGTTTCCGTACCATCGGTAAACACAACCTCATATTACACTTGCATGAGTATCCAATACCCAAATATATGAGAACTATGCCGTTATGATCCCATAACACGCACAAGTGCTATACTAGTCTATTCCGCATTATCGATGTCAAATCTTGATAATACTATGACTAGGGATATTTTAATGATTAAACCTTAGTGGATTAATACTGTCTCATATCTCATTAATCCGGAACTAATCATATGGACTTTTATCATTTATATATCTTGGTAATCTATTTACAAATGATAAAAGAGCAATTTCCTTTGTCACATAGTTAATTTGTACAACAACACCATGTTCTGTACAAATAGTGATGCTATGGCTCACAATTGTCCAACAATAATATGGCACCGGACAGGCCTGAGAGAGCCGAACTTTGAGGAGCTAAAGAGACTATACAAGCTGAAGGCCAACCCAAAATCACACCACAGTTGGTACTACCTCTCTTCCTATGCCGACGTCCCCACCCTCATTACAGAGCTCCCTCAAACCAATAAAAACTTCAAGAACCCCTGGTTCTGAGCCATCGGTGATTGGGGACGATCTCGGTCGATGGGTTCAGAGGAGATAGATGTCCCAGACGTCTTCTCGGCAGAAGGTTAGGAATCGAGCACTTAGCTTCTTTTATTAATTTTCATGAATAAGTACTAACTCCCCAAACCTTTTCAGGCTGCTACATGGATCCTCCCAAAGTCAGCCACGAGGTCCGGACCAGTATCAAGAGAGCCCGGAACTTTACTGGCCCATGGAGGAAAATAGTAAATGATGCGACCTTTGTGGAATCGTGCCTTACCCGAAGCACACCTCCACAGGCTTTAGGGCGACTAGGTAGCTTCATCTAACCTTTTGACAAATCCCTTGTGCTTAGCTTAAAACTGAATGAAGTTATCTGAACTTAGAAACTGACCATGCTTTATGACTTGTATTTTGTAGAAATGTCAAACCCGACAAAATATCTAGAGCGGCTCCAAGGTCTGACCAAGAGGCCTGGACCGGGTGAATCCGGGAGTTCTCAGAGGCGGTCGACCACTGCAGAGGCCAAAGAAAAATCCAAACTGGTTGCTCGTCCGGTGGCCCAGCACCCATTTTCTTCAGCAAGGGCGGCACTGAGTGCAACAGTCCGACCCTCTTTTGGCTCCTTCAGGCCTGCGAGCAGACGCTGCCGCCTTCTCGGAGAGGAGGTGGTCGAGCTCCAAGAGGAGGATAAATGATGAACAACCCTTGATCAAGAGTTCTACTGCTCGGAGGGAGAGGCGAACTGCTGAGGCTCCTCCCAAAATCGAGAAGAGAGTGGCTGCGTTGGGGTGGATGACCTAAGTGAGAAGGTCCGAGATACTACTTCCCATCTGGTGCCGGTGATCAATCTGCTAGCCGACACAGTGCCCCTCGAGCGGATCCCAAAATTCGAGGACCTCTCCCCCGAGGAAGTGATTTCCAAGTTCTCTGCCCGAATTGCCGAGTAAACATCATTCCCTATTTTCGTTCCATGTTTTTACTTGTTGATTTCTGAAATTTTCTTTCTTTCTTTTAGGAGAACTATATGATGGCTCGAAATTAGGACCTACTTATGAGCCTTTTGTTCGAGGGGGGCCAGTACAGAGGCTCCAAACTCAGATCACGGAGCGGGAGGCCGAGTTGGCCAAAAAAAGGAAGAGATTCGAACACTTAGGCAGGCCGCGGCCTAGTCCATTGTGCTGAACGAATCCCTCCGCAACGCCTCAACCTTTGCCAAGAAGAACATGGAAGCCACCGAAGAGGAAGCCAAACATCTGAGGTCGGAGGCGACGAACTCGGATTCCAAGCTCAAGATGGTGACCGGGGACATAGATTAGGCTCGGGAAGAGTTGAAAAAGTGGGAGACCCAACTAGAGGACGAGCTGGAGAAAGCTAAGCTCGAGAGGGTCAGTGACTGTGCCTAAATTATCCCAAAGGTGATGCCCGGGGTGGACATGGGACCTGTCCATGTCGCTATTCAATTCTGCAGAGGGCAGCTTTCGGAGGACGAGGCTCACGAACTTTTTACTTTTCATTCGGAGGAGATCTAGGACCTCGAGCCCCTATCTGCCGTGCCCATATCCCCGATCCTTGAGGAGATGTAGCCTGAGGCTCCCGCCTCTGAAGTCTCTACAATATAAGAAGTCGAAGCCCCTCATGCCTCCCGAGCTGAAATCGAGATCCCTCCTGCCAAGCCTACGACAGAAATCCTGCCACCCGGACCCAGCCAAGAGGAACCTCCTGCCCCTGGGCGGGCTGATCAATGAGGGTGACCTAAATGGGGCCCTGCGTACCAAAATAATACATTTTTCTTTTGTAGTAATAGTCTACAATTTATTCTATATCATATATTTTGAATGCTTCATTCCCTGTTTTCCATACTTAGCATGATTTCTGCTTTTAACTTGCTAACTTGCTCTTCTGAATCTGAATGTGAGAAGAAATATTGACCCCGAGCAATTCGAATCCGGCCATGAGGGGAACGCTATGTCCCCGAGCCGATGATGTTTGCACTCGGTGGGACGTAACCTGACCCCGAGCTAGCAAAACACTTGCCTCTGAGGGAATGTTACCTCCCCAGACTAATAAGAATCCGGCCATGAGGGAATGCCTCGTCCCCATGCCGATGATGATTGCACTTGGTAGGATGTAACCCGACCCCGAGCTAGCAAAACACTTGGCTCCGAGGGAATGTTACCTCCCCGGATCAATAAGAATCCGGCCATTGGGAAATGCCCCGTCCCCAAGCCAATGATGATACACTCGGTGGGACGTAACCTGACCCCAAGCTAGCAAAACACTTGGCTCCGAGGGAATGTTACCTCCCCGGACCAATAAGAATCCGGCCATGAGGGAATGCCCCGTCCCCATGCCGATGATGATACACTCGGTGGGACGTAACCCGCCCCTGATATAGCAAAACACTTGGCTCCGAGGGAATGTTACCTCCCCGGACCAATAAGAATCCGGCCATGGGGGAATGCCCCAACCCCATGCCGATGATGATACACTCGGTGGGACGTATCCCGACCCTGAGCTAGCAAAACACTTGGCTCCGAGGGAATGTTACCTCCCCGGACCAATAAGAATCTGGCCATGGGGGAATGCCCCATCCCCATGCCGATGATGATACGCTCGGTGGGACGTAAACCGACCCCGAGCTAGCAAAACACTTGGCTCCGATGGAATGTTACCTCTCCGGACCAATAAGAATCCGTCCATAGGGGAATGCCCCGTCCCCATGCCGATGATGATACACTCATCGAGACGTAACCCAACCCTGAGCTAGCAAAACACTTGGCTCCGAGGGAATATTACCTCCCTAGACCAATAAGAATCCGGCCATGGGGGAATGCCCCATCCCTATGCCTATGATGATACACTCGGTGGGATGTAACCCATCCCCGAATTGGTGAAAAGTATAGCCTTGACAGAACAAATCCACCCCCGAGCTAGTGAAGCAAATAACCTCGGCGGAACGAATCCAACCATGAGCCGGTGGAACAAATAACCTTGGCGGAACGAATCCAGCCCCGAGTTGGTTTAACATATAGCCTCGGCGGAACGAATCCAACCCCGAGCTGGTGGAACAAATGAGACTTAATCATGAGGGAAGAATTTCAACCTCCGAGGCTCCGCGGACTCCGCCGTGGGCGTCCCATTGCCGGACATCAGCAAAAACAAAATGGAAACAAGACAAGGTTAGCACAACAGAGGTGACCTAACACACACACCACATAGACGCAAAAAGATAACAACTCGGGTGCCCCGATGCAGCGTATTGTCTGATGCCTCCCAAAACACAATTTTGAACCTTACAATTCAACATCCCGGCTAATCGGGCTATGGATCGGTGAGCGGCCACAGCCATGAGGGTAGAAACCTCCTTATGCTGAGCAGATCTGGAGTCTGCAAATGCAATGAGGGCAGAAACCTCCCCATGCTATGTTTCTCCTGATCGGAGGCGGTTAGGCAGATTAACTCACGGGGGAAGAAAACTCCCAATGTTCGCCATCCTTGGGTGGTGCATGAACTCGATTAGGCAGATAACTCAATGAGGAAAAAACCTCCTTATGTTCGCCATCCCGAGGTGGTACAGAAGCTCGATTAGGCAGATAACTCATTAGGGAAAAAATCTCCCCATGTTCGCCATCCTGAGGTAGTTCCTCAAAAATACGAGTCATGGGGTAGTACCGCTCCGGCCTCGGGAGTTTGATAATGACACCCGAGTTTGGCATGCCACGAGGGGTTCATACTTTTCCCACATGCACTTCATCCCTTGATGCGTTCTGGATCCTCAAAAATGGAAGGAGTCAGGTCGGAACACTTCCACCCGAGAGTTTGGTAATGACACACGTGATTAGTGTGCCACGGGCTTGGTGCCCTTCCTAACTATCGATCACCCCTTTGCATCGAGCACATCCCAATAATATTGAACATGGATTTCGTATTCAATTAATAAACAAGTAAAGTGGACAAGTTTTTTAATTCAAAAGAGAAAGTCTTATTCATATTCAAGGGATCTACTGCCCTTCTTACAACTCTTTGCGGGTCATTTTAAGAGAGGCTTTTACAATCATTTCTGGTCCTTGTCTTGTGGTCCGACACATATTCTAGTCTGAACTTGATTTTGAAATTTCTCAACCGTGTTGACAGGAATCCCTTAACTAGGCCTTCCAAAATCACTTTTGAGCAGATCGGGGAATCCGGTCGAGATCTTATGTTTTGACTCCTTGTGGCCCGCCCCATGAGCTTTTTTTCTTTTCCTCCCATTCGGGGAGGCTACTGCGTTGAACGAAGGGGGGCCCTGATGGATGCCGACCTCGTGCCCTCAGCAGACTAGTTCCCTAGCCGATCCTTGAGCACTACCCACACCGTGCAACTGAGGACTTAGCTGGCCGAACAGCCACCGCCCTTCCCTTGGAGGAACTTGTTCTGTTACAAGCGACGGTGGGAAAAAGTCACCCATTTTTTATGTTATATTTCATTCTACAGCTTAGTCCTAGTGGGTGATCATTGGTATCCCTTTTTCATTTCATTCTACAGCTCAAAAAGGATAGCTACTGCTGTCCTAACTCTTTGGGCATTCCTTCCACTGCCTTTACCACTATCGTCAACCTTCATTCTCCTTACAAATCCTTTCCTCTTTCCATTTTGACTAGCTTCTGTCCGTTCTTTTTCCCTTTCATCCAGTCTTTCTTCCTTCATTTTCCCAGACCACTATGCTACTGAACTCTCATACGACCCATGGTTTCCGCCTTCTGCCATCGTCTCACTACATAAGTTTTATTTTATTCTTTCTCCACAGACGGCGTCAACTGTTGATAGTGATTTTCATCCCAGGAGCAGTTTCGAGATAACTCTCCCGAGATAATCCTCCTTCAACTTGATTTTTTTTGGTTATGGGAGACCAAAAATAAATGTAGCAAAAGGAAAAATGAACACAAAATCGACAAAGAGAGTTTAACGTGGTTCGGCAGAGTAAATCCAGCCTACGGCCACGGGCACAAAGTGGAGGGTTGCTTTTTATTACCAAACCGAGCTCGGCCGACCTATTTTGAGGAAGGGCCTAAAGAAACTGAGCTGTTTGTCTATGTATCTTTTTACAAATAGTGCTCCCTATTTTATTACAAAATTTTCTATCCCCTACAAATGAAACTAACTTTCCTTTATATACTAAGAGAATTACAATATTATTCCCATGCTTTCTTGATGTCATCCACGTGATTCTTTGGCTGATTGACGGGCTTTCTGTCCCAAGACTATCTTCACCGAAAGCAAACCTGCAACCTGAGGCTTGCCACATCACCCTATTTTCTCCATTGCCACGTGCAATATAATGAAGCCAGCCTGTAAAGAGCTTTCAAATAGTGGTGTATGCCAGAGGGAAAAGTCCAAACTATCCATGATCATATGTCGGACTTCAAAAGGTTGGTCAAATGATCTGCCGAACTACCCAAACTGCTACCGGCCCGACCAAAAGTACCCGAGCTCACAAATCCGGTCCAAGGAGAAGGTGTAGGAAACCGTTTCCTTTTGCGCGGTGGAAGTTTCTTGTGGTGGCACCGGGTCCGGTATGGATCTTCAAAATTTTCTTTGCCTTATCCTTTTGTTGTAGTAGTCAAGATCAATCATTTGGTGTCCAACACTTGGATTAACCACTCGATCTTCCGTACTATGACTCGAAACCAACAAACCGAAGTGTGGGCTTCACTCACTAATATCAAATCTCTAAACTATTTAGAGAACTAAGATTTCACAATGGTGTTTGGCTTTAGGAATTTCACAACAATTGTGTGAATGAATGCAAAGTTTTAACCTTAGGAAGTGAGAGAAATGGTAGAGATTATATTCTCTTATACAAGCCAACTAACCTTGTCATTAAGCATCTAATGCTTTCTTATAATGGCGAACACAAAAATGTGAATGCCATACCAAAGCATAAGAAATGTTAAGCTAAAGACCATGGCTTTTTCATTAAGCATTCAATGCTTTCTTTCAATGGTAAACACAGAAATGTGGAGGCCATACCAAAGCATATAATGCATTAGCTAATGACAAATATATTAGGTGTATACATGCCACCTAATAGACATAATTGCTTGGATGACATGGTAAGCCATATGGCTTTGTCTCCATTGGTAAATAAAAATCAATATCTTAAAAATGTTTTATTTACCTTCAATTATGTTGTAGTAATTATCTCATAATTATTACTAACTTGATTATCTCATAATCAAGACTTGATTAACTCATAATCAAAGAATTCTAAAAAACATTAAGTTAAATTAATTTAACATAGTTTTCATTTGTGAAAATAAATATTATTAATATTATTAATCTCATTAATAATATATAAATAAATATAATGTGAGCATATAATTAGACAATCTAATTATATTAGGTTTGCTACAGTTAATCGAGCTAGCACGGGGACCAAATGGACCTACGATTCCGAGCTCCAATAATTCCGAAATATTAATTAAACTCTTTAATCAAATATTACGAATTATTAACTCCGCGTTATTCCACTAAAAACTCAAAGTTGAACTCCTGTTACCGTAGATGAATTAAATATCTATGAATTATTAACTCTGATTCTCATAAGAAAGAGTGAATTCCATATCTATGTAAAACGTTCACAGCTACATACCAAACCATATCCCCAAAGTACGTAGTTATTGGTCGGGAATGCAACACCAGCCTCACCATTGTAAATCGAAGGACATAGCTTGTCATGCAGGAGATCGTAATACACTCTGGATTAAGATCGAATCCATATATGACCATCTATTAGAGAAAATGAATTTCTTCGGTTAGAGGATATTAAAAGAAATTCATATTTATCTGAGTCCATTCCTACATGATCTCATCATACAAGGTGCCTCTATTACCATGTCACTACATGAACGATCCCGGATCAAGGTCGTCATACAAGTATAGAATGGACCGCAACTATATATAGACCACAAACAAAGTACCATCTTTGTTTGCTCTCTATGGACTATTTTGGATTACTAACTCCAGACTTAAATCCTCTCGTGCATCAAACATACACTAAGTCTAAAGGTACAAGAGTAATCAAGGTAAACAAGATAATTGGATAATATACGATATAAATCAAACAACTTTGATAAAATGAATGCATTTAATATTATTACAATAATCAATTCCATTTACAATACATGAAGCTCTGGGACATAAATCCCAACAATCTCCCACTCGGACTAGAGCAAATCATGTAATCCTAAACCCTTTAGGTGACCTTCAAACACTTTAGCCGATATGGTCTTTGTAAACGGATCAGCTAGGTTGTTTACAGATGGAATCTGCATGACATCGACATCTCCTCTCTGCACTATATCCCTGATGAGGTGATATTTCCTCTTAATATGCTTACCCCTCTTGTGGCTTCTTGGTTCCTTAGAGTTCGCCACAGCACCACTATTATCGCAATAAAGTGAGTGGTTTATCCATATCTGGAACAACTTCCAAATCTGCCAAGAAATTACGGAGCCAGACTGCTTCCTTAGCTACTTCACAAGCTGCTACACATTCAACCTCCATGGTGGAGTCAGCAATACAAGACTGCTTAATTCTCCTCCATACTATAGCCCCACCACATAGGGTGAACACTGATCTAGATGTTGATTTCCTAGAATTGACATCCGTCTGAAAATCATAGTCAGTATATCCTCTCAGAATCATATCATGACTTGTATATACAAGCATATAATTTCTCGTTCTCCGAAGATACTTGAGAATATGTTTCACAGCTTCCCAATGATCTAATCCTGGGTTGGATTGAAACCTACTGACTACGACCACTGCAAAACAGATATCCGGTCTCGTGCATAACATAGAATACATAAGACTTCCAACTGCTGAAACATATGGTACATGTCTCATCTCTTCAACTCTTTGAGGTGTCTTAGGAGACTGTTCCTTAGACAAATGAATTCCATGCCTGAAAGGTAAATTACCTTTCATGGAATTATGCATACCAAATCACACAAGAATCTTGTCGATATAGGTTGCTTGAGACATTACTAACAGTCGTTGATGAGCAGAAAATATATCAATATTTACCGCCCATTTTACCTAATATTTTGTTTAGTTTCTCAGGTTTGATAAACGTTTTGATGTGCTTTTATGTATTTTGTAGATAAATAAAGTATCGGGACTTTATGGAATCAACCCGGGGCTAAAATAATGAAATCCGGAGCAAAAAAATGGTGAAAACGGAAATTTACCATATACGTCACGAAGTGCAGTCCTAAATTCCAATTTTGTGCAAGTTTTATATTTTGACCATAACGTTTTCATCGGATATCCGATTGAGTTGATTCAAGTTCCAGATTAAAGAAGACACAAAAATCTACAACTTTGAAGTTTTAAATATTTTTGAATTCTAAAGTTTGCAAGACCGAAATTGATGAATAATCTAGTGTATTTTTTGTAATTACTATAGTCATTTTCAAAATATAAAATAAAAAAAATAAAAATAAAAATAAAAAATGTCAAACTTTGGTGGAGGATTTGGTGCCATGTTTGGTGCCATGTTTGATGGAGCAATTGGTGGAGAAATCGGTGGAAGCCTTTAGATTTTCCTATAAATACCAAGCTAAACATTGTAAATTTTCCATGCTTTCTTTAGAAGCATTTCTCCATGAAAACCTAAAGGAAAGTGTCTTGTATATTTATTTAAGTTTTCTTATATTTTTTTTATTTAATTAATAAAATTTTGTGTGTTTTCTTTTACAGCATGAGCAGGTAATCTCATTCTGTTGGGGTGAAAAGGTGAGACTTTTAATATAATGAATTAGATTAATCTCCCTTATTTTAATTAAAATTTGGATTAATTAGTTACCATCTATATGGCCGGTTTAGGTGACAACCTTATTTACCGCCTATATGGTCGGTTCTTTCACTTCAGACGTAGTTTTCGCCTATATGGTCGGTTGGATTTAATTGAGACAAATGAAATTACCACATTTATGGTCTGGTTAATTAATCGGTAAACATTGAGAATAAGAGAGATTTATAATTTTGAAATATTAAAGTGGATCCTCTAACCCCAGCATTTTCTTTTATTTTACTTTTACATTTTTAATTTCCAGCATTTACTTTATTTAATTTCTAGCATTTACTTTATGTCTTTTATTTTATTTAAGCTTTTATTAGCCTTAGATATGTGTCGTAACTAAGTCCGTTATCTGGGGTTGTGATGAATTCCAATATCACCGGGTTATAAGGGGTTATTTTATAGTTTGGGTAATATAAAAGTTTACTTATTAAGTCTTAAACTTAATGCTTCTTATTAACTGGCCATTAATAAGATTGATCTGGTAACCTTAAAATAAACTTGAAAAAGGAATTTTAGGTTTCAGCCTTACACTTAATAGCCCACGATCTTCCTTGAGAATAGATAACCCTTTAATAGATTTCCTTACAGGATAGACATATACCTGTCGAGCGGGGGTAACCACAATTGGAATTTAATCTTAATGAATTCAGGTAACTTGGTTGACATAGACACATGATTAATTGGGTTACACTGGGTATTTGCATCCGACCATCGACAGAGGCTTTTGCAGAATTTCGTGTTCCAGGTTAGTAAACCAATATATTACACAAATATAAAATAACCACTTCATCTTTTAAAAGATATTGGAAAGATTCACAACCCTATTTTCCTAAACCTACTTTCGCCCCATTTTATTTACTTGTTTTTAAATTTAAAATCACCATCCAATCAATCAATCCATTAGATACTCGTAAACATTTAACTTCATAAATTAATAGCTTAGGTATTAAATCCTCGTGGGATCGATATTTTTTATACTACTTGAACGATACGTGCGCTTGTGTTATACGCTTGTGACAACGCCGGTCAAGTTTTTGGCACCGTTGCCGGGGACTTATTTATCTTTCACTTTTAGTTTTTGGGTTGAATACGTTACTTGTTTCTAATTTTCTTTTTCTTATTATTTTTATTTTCTTGTGTTTCAGGTTCTCAGACGCTACATGAGACGAACCAGAAGCTTTGAACTCCGACCAATTGACCCAGAGATTGAAAGAACCATCACACAGTTAAGAAGAGAAAGGCGAGAAGGCCAAGAAGCTATTGTCAACATGGAACCTGAACCTTTAGAAGTTGCACCACCAATTCCCATTCGAGACAGAACTATTCCGGTGGTTGACGGCTTTATTTCCTGTATTGTACTTCCTCCCTTACTAGCAAATGCGTGTGACATCAAAACATGCATTCAGATGATACATCAGTCAGTTCAATTTGGGGGGAATGCAACAGAAGATCTTAATGCCCACATCAGCAACTTCCTGGAAGTTTACGGTACTTTCAATTACAACCGAGCAGCTGAAGAAACAATGAGACTGTGTGTTTTTCCATACTCCTTGAAAGATAGAGCAAAAGCTTGGCTACATTCACTACCAGCAGGTTCCATCACAACTTGGAACACTCTAGCCACCAAATTCCTTACAAAGTATTTTTCCACCAGCCAGAACAGCAAAACTGAGGAATGAAATCACATCCTTTGTACAACATGACTCAGAAACTCTCTACGAAGCTTGGGAAAGGTACAAAGATTTGCTCCGAAAATGTCCTCACCATGAGATTCCAAAAGGCCTTCAAGTCCAAACATTCTATAATAGACTTTCTGGACTGATGAGAACAACAATTGATGCTGCTGCTGGAGGAGCTTTGATGGCAAAATGAGAAGATCAAGCCTAGGACTTAATCAAAGAAATGGCTAACAATAATTCCTTGTGGCCAACAGAAAGGAGAATGATTCAACGAATTGCTGGAATTTATGAAGTTGGAGCCAACTCAACAGTGAATAATAAGTTGGATCAGATGTGCAAATGCCTAGAAACACTCAGCGTGCAAGTTTTAAACATTGTTGGAGCCACAAGTTCACCTTATGGAGGAGGACCAGAGCCAAATTAACAAGAAGAGACGGTGAACTATGTCAAAAATTTCAATAGGCAGGTGAACAATCCATATTCCAACACCTATAACCCAGGGTGGAAGAATCATCCTAATTTTTCATGGAGCAACAATTCATGGCAAAAGAACAATCCACCACCTGGATTCCATCAACAAAACAAGGCCATAAGTTTGAAAAAGATCCAGAAATGAAAGAATGGATTGCAGAGATGTTCAAAAAACAACAAGCAACATATGATGCTATGTTTCAAAGCCAATCAGCCTCTATCAAGGCACTGGAGAATCAAATTGGACAACTAGCTAATGCTCAGAGTTACAGACCGCCAGAAAATCTTCCCAGCAACACAGAACCAAATCCAAGGAACCGAGGGAATGAGCAATGTCAAGCTATTACATTGAAAAGCTGTACTGAAATCAATAAAGATGTTGGAATCAAAGCATCCATTGAAGAAGTTCAAAAAGAAGCAAAGGAAAAAGATTAAATCACTCCACCACCACCTTTTCCACAGTGACTTCAAAAAGATAAGCTGGACAAATAGTTTGTTCGATTCTTGGAAGTCTTCAAAAAGATGCATATCAACATTCCATTTGCAGAAGCATTGGAAGAAATGCCCAGCTGTGTCAAATTCATGAAAGATATTCTTTCACGAAAATGGAGATTGGGAGATTATGAGACAGTTGCATTGACAGAAGAATGTAGTGCCATCATTCAAAAGAAACTTCCCCCGAAATTAAAAGATCATGGCAGTTTCACCATTCCTTGCACCATATGAGAACATGACTTCGGTAAGGCTTTGTGTGATTTAGGTGCAAGTGTTAACTTGATGTCTTTTTCTATTTTCAAGAAATTACAGATATGAGAAAAACTGCCTACCTCAGTCTCTCAACAACTTGCTGATAGAACACTCGTATTTCTGAGAGGTGTACTTGAGGATGTGCTGGTCAAGGTTGACAAATTTATTTTCCCAGCAAATTTTATTATCCTTGATATATAGGAAGACGAAGATGTGTCGATCATCCTTGGGAGACCATTTTTGGCTACATGTCGAACAATTGTTGATGTACAGAAAGGAGAACTAACCATGAGGGTACAAGACTAAGAAGTAACATTCAATGTTTTCAAGGCCATGAATTTCCCGGATGATGAAAAGAATGAGGAATGTTTCAGACTTGATGTGATACATAATACCGCCCAGAACTCTGATGCAATGCAAAGTTCTACTGATAAACTCAAAGCATGTCAATTTCCTGTGGAGACTGAAGATAAAGCATATTGCGCACTGAAGAAGCCTATTTTTACACTACAAGCAACTGAAGAGAAACAGTTCCACCAGTTCAACGAATTGGAGGAATTTCACATATAGCCTTTTGAGAATGCCAAATTGTACAAAGAAAAGGCCAAGAAGAGACATGATGAGAAGTTAGTGCGCATACAAATGGAACTAGGGCAGAAGGTAATGTTAAACAAATAAAGGGTGAAACTCTTCCCATGGAAGCCAAAATCAAAGTGGTCAGGTCCATTCCTAATCACCAAGGTTTTACCAGATAAAGCTGTTGAGTTACATGATCCTGACTCCAACAAAACATTCAAGGTTAAAAACAAGCGTGTCAAGCACTACTGGGGAGAATTAATTAATCGAAAAAAAAGAAAGTGTCACACTTTCAGATCCAGCCTAACGTTCAGGCAGTCATGTCTAGCTGACGATGTTAAACTTAACGCTAGCTTGGAGGTAACCCATGCAAATTTGTGTATATATTGTGATCTGGTGTGTTTTATTTTTGTGTGTTTAATTTGTGTAGGAAAAGTCAGATTTCAGGATGAAAGAAGTTCTCGCAAATCTTCACAAGCAATTTCCTTCTTGTAGGCAATGCATTTTTTGCATATCAGCCCGATGATGAGTCTCGTATGGAGACACTACCTCTTTAGTTGTGAAAGCCGCGGGAAACGGACGTTGGAAGGGTAAAGTTGGAAATTAGCATTTTGTCAGATTTAACTCGCTTGTTCGCTTCGGGTTCGCTTGTTGGACCTCTGTTTTAAAACACACCAAACCCATTAAAACACATCTCACAAATTAAATAATTAAAATATTTAAAACACATCTCACAAATTAAATAATTAAAACCAATTAAAATTAAACTTAAATTAAATTAAATCACATCTCCAATTAAATTGAACTTGAAATTAAATTAAATTAAATTCCTAATTTAAATAAAACACATTCCTAATTTAATTAAATCACCTTCCTAAATTAAATAAATCATATCCTTAAATAAAAAGAAAAAATCAAATCACTTCCCTTAAATTAAAAGATTTTCCCTATCACATACTAAATTAAAAGATATCCCCAATTATACACAAATCCTATTCCTTCCCCAACAAGGTAAATCCCCTCATTTAGCCTATAAAAAGAACCATTAACCCACACAATTCAAACCCTGGCTGGCTGGCTGATACTCACAAAAAAACACATCATAAACCCTTCTCGCCTAAGCCACCCAAACGCACCCTTCCATTACTGCATCCAGCCCCTTCACAGCCTTCAGACCACACTGCCGAGCCCAAAAATTCTCTCCATTCACTAGCCCTCCGCACACACTCACCTCACCCTCACAATTGGACCACACAAGCACCGACAGCTACACACACACACTCACGTTACAGCCCACACTCCACACACTGCCATAAGCCATCTGCCCCTTACACACATGCTCACGCACCTAGCCCTCATCAGTCCATCACGCCTAAGTTTCACACGCACACTCAAATCCGCCCAAAGCCAACCATCAACACTGCCTCAACCAACCAGTAGCCTTCAAACGCATCAAACACACTCACGTGAACTGCCTCCTCGCCTCACAAAGCCACCTGGACAATTAACGCAAAGCACTCGGCCACTACCCTCCACAACCTTAACAGCCCCTGCCTTTGTGCCCAACTAACCCAAACCAGCCCAGTTCAGCCCCAAAACTGCACCCACAAAACTGCCCAAAACAGTCCCCGAACTAACCCAAAACTGCACCCAAAAAACTTCCCAAAATAGCCCCTAAAATACCCCAAAACTGCACTAAAAAACTGCACAAAAACCCTCTGAAAAATCACCAAAAACCACAGCCAATTAGCCCTCCAAATCACTCAAAAGAGTCCACTAAACGACCAAAACAGTGACCTGAAACGGTGCAGCGAAACGGAGTAAAAACAGCAGCCCGAACAGCAAAACAGCGAGGAAAGACGTTGAGTTGGTGAACTAAAAAAGTAGCGGATCATTCACCCTTCCAACGGACGTGTAACACCCTTTCGAGAGACGACAAAAGAGGTTAGACCTGAGGGCACCTTCTTACTTATCTTCTTTCGTTTTATTTTATTTATTTTAAAATATTATTGCATGAGAGTCGTTTGAGGCATGATGTGATTGTTGGATGAGCGGGATGTGTGTTCCCTTTTGTGGTATATCGGATGGAAACCCGGACGTAAATTCCATAGCCGATTCCGAATGGACGGTAGTATGGTCTGTACTCGGGATACAACGCCACGTACCACTTAAGATACACATATCTCGTCTCATCCAAATTTGTATTTGAGCATGTTGTAGTTCTAGGCCGTTTATTTATTGTTTAAAGCATGATTTAGTTTAGTTCATTATTTAACTTTCAAATCATGATTATGTTATTTAGGCATGTTGTTTCTTTATTCCTTATGCATGATGTTTTGTTTAGTTTATGTTAATGTTTAATTAGTTATTTGTTTACTTTGGTTTAATGGTTCAATAGGCTTGTTGTGTTACATTGCGTGGAGTTATTTGGATGAAAGCATGTTAGATCTAAGTACCATTGAGCATGATTATTGAGTAGACTCGTTGATTAATTGCACAAATCATATCATCACAAGTGACATAAGTAAGGGACCATTCCGAACCCAAAGGTTTGAGGTCTTCCCTTGCGAGGGGTGAGTGCGGCCTTAAATCTTTGTCCCCGTTCACACCGGGTGGCGACTCCATGTTATTTTATACTCCCAACTAGGTCGCGAGCCTAGAACAGCGTCGCCCAGGTTCTGTTGTCTACAGTCTGGCGACTCCACTGGGGATTTAGAGAATTGGCCTCGAAATCATGTCTTGTGATGTGTATGATTTGTGCTTTAGTTGACCGTTTCTATAGTGAGTTGAAAGGGGTGTAATCAAAGGCATTTTTAAGGCTAGGTAATGGTTCGATGTCTTCCTTCACTCACTACCTTTTTATAAGGAAAAGCTGTGAAGACACCTAGATAACCATTACTTGTAGCTCGTTGTGACAAACTAGTTTGGAGGACTCGTTGTTTATTCCTGACACCAAGAGATAAGAGCCTAAGGGGCTTGGGTACTTAAGTGAGCCTCGCTCCACCCTCCCTCTGGGGAATCTACAACGGGAAATCCATTCGACAGTTAGTCATACACCATAACTCGTTGGCACGTACCGTAAGGTATAAAAAAGGTGCACTCACTTGGTTGCTCGAACCCTTGAGTGGGGAGTCCTAGTTGTGGGTAATCCTTTGTCAAACGAGAGCCTTTGTCCACACTCCCGTAAACCCACATGTTAACCATAGTTGTATGACCTATTGGGGCCACTCTTTATGCTTTTGATAACCCCATGCATATTATGTCTCATACATCCCATGCATCTCATGCATACATGCATCATGTTAACCCTCGTGTCTTAAAAGCCATCATAGGTATCCGTTGGGTTAGGAAAAATAAGTCTTGTCGAAGAAGAGTTTAACAAACATGGATATCGAGGAAAGGAAACCGAGGAACAGAGAACTTTACGGCAATAATAGAAAGACCATTGGGGGGCCTTCAAAAAAAGAAAAAAAATGAAAAAAAAAAGAAATAAAAAAGAAATAAAAAAAAGAAAAGCAAAAAAAAAAAAAAGAAAAGAAAAAAAGAAAAAAAATTGTTGTTTGTTTTTAGTCCTTAATAGTTAGACATAAGTCCAATGATGAAATCGTTTGCTTTAGGGTGAAATCTTAGGAATGATAAACCCTTGACGTGCTTTTATCTGATACTTTGAGTAATTGATCTATGTTAGACTCGTAAGCACTTGATTTAGGTTCTTAGTAGTGAAAACCTGAGTAGTTAGCAAAGTGACTAGTTGAAGAAATTGTAGGTCGGTGAATGACCGTTTGCTTAGATGTCTATCTTGATTTGCTTATGTTATGATGTGTGGTATGGTTGAAAATGAAAAAAAAGTCTCTAAAGAAAAGAAATAGACCGCCTATAACCGATAAGCGTGAAGCTACCCATGGGAGAGTATTAGGACCACCATGAGGAGAAATGCTACCTTAAAGGGTAGGTGTGTCAAAGAATAAAAAAAAAAAAAAGAAAAAAAAGAGAAAAGAAAAAAAATGAAGTTCAAAATAAAAAGAAAAAATGAGAGACAAAGGAAAAGAAAGATAAAACCATACCACATTGAGCACAAAAAAAAAAAAAAAAGCAATTGCAGGCATAATGAGATATCTAGGTTGGTTTGACCCATCGATCCCGATTTTTGAAACAAAATCATTGAGTTGGCCTACTTAGGAATCAAGCTGTGAAAGAACATTTGCACACACACAATTTGAGTCTGGCATAGATCATTTGTTCAAAGACTTGGATTTGAGTTGCATCAAATGTTTTGAAGGTTCTCTGGTTTCATTATTACATTCTTTGAGGACAATGATATGTATAACTATTGGGACTATTTCGTAGAATGTGATATAGCATGATGATATGGAAGGCTCCACCATGTGGTTCATCTTGATCAAGTACAAAACAACAGAGAGCAGAAAGCTAAATCAAGACTGGGGGCGACCAGTCTACTACATCGTGAATCAGGGACATAACAAGATATTGGGTCATGAGACTAGAGAGAAGGCCGAGCAATCACCTGGAGAAATGGCGGAAAACCTAACCCAGCGGGATATGAAAATCATTCATGCATGCATGCATACACGTAACATATTTTGCATTCTTTTTTTTTTGTTTGTTTTGTTTGTCACAGGTTTCAAAGAAGAAAAAGAGAAAGCGGCAAAGACAAGCCAACCAGAATCAGCAACATACGAGTAGTAGTTTTGGGGATGAGTCCCTGGGCTGAGGCCCATATCAGTATCAGCATGGGGGCGTGGCCCACATCAGTATCCGTTTGGGGCGAGGCCCGTATCAGTATCAGCATGGGGCGAGGCCCACATTAGAGTCAGTATGAGGGCAAGGCCCATATCAGTATTCGTTTGGGGATGAGTCCCGAGGTTGAGGCCCACATCAATATCCGTTTGGGGCGAGGCCCACATCAGTATCAGTTTTTGGGCAAGGCCCACATCAGTTTCAGTTTTGCGACGAAGCCCACATCAGTATCAACTCAAGGCTGAGGCCCACATCATCAGAATTTTGGAATGAATCCCAGGGCTGAGGCCCACATCGTCAGATTTTGGAATGAATCCCAGGGCCGAGGCCCACGTCTTTAGAATTTGGAATAAATCCCAAGGCCGAGGCCCACGTCTTCAGAATTTGGAATGAATCCTAGGGCCGAGGCCCATGTCGTCAGAATTTGGAATGAATCCCAGGGCCGAGGCCTACATCAGCATCAGTTTAGGGCGAGGCCCACATCAGCATCAGTTTGGGGCGAGGCCCGTATTAGCATCAGTATCAGTCTTGCCGGGTATGGCACTCTGGGGGCGAGGCCCACATCTTTATCAGTATGAGTCTTGCTGGGTATGGCATTCTGGGGGCGAGGCCCACATTACATCAGATCAGTTCTGCCAGATATAGCATTCTAGGGGCGAGGCCCACATTACATCAGATCAGTTTAGTCCGGGAATGGACACGCCGAGAATGGCACACCGGGAATGGCACTCCGAGAATGGATCAGAGTTCGAGAATGAACAAGCCAGGAATGGTAATCCGAGAATGGATCAGAGTTCGAGAATGAACCAGCCGAGAATGGCATTCCGAGAATGGAGCACAGTTCGAGAATGAACAAGCCGAGAATGACACTCCGAGAATAGAGAACAGCTCAAGAATGAGCACGTCGAGAATGGCACGCCGGGAATGGCACTCCGAGAATGGAGATATAGTCCGGGAATGGACAGCTCAAGAATGAGCACGCCGAGAATGGCACGCCGGGAATGGCACTCCGAGAATGGAGATATAGTCCGAGAATGGACACGCCGAGAATGACACGCCGGGTATGGCACTCTGGGGGCGAGGCCTACATCATTATCAGCATCAGTTTTTTTTTTTTTGGGTATGGCACTCCGGGTATGGAGACATCAGTATCAGATCAGCCAGGTACGGCACTCCGGGTATGGAGATATGAGTTTTTCCAGGTACGGCACTCCGGGTATGGAGATATCACAAGCTGCAACACCCTAGGTACGGGGTTAGCATTCAGTCATTTGTGGCTCTCTAGGTACGGAGACGTCACCGCGACACCCTAGGTACGGGGTTAGCACTCAGACATTTGTGGCTCTCTAGGTACGGAGACGTCACCGCGACACCCTAGGTACGGGGTTAGCACTCAGACATTTGTGGCTCTCTAGGTACGGAGACGTCACCGCGACACCCTAGGTACGGGGTTAGCATTCAGACATTTGTGGCACTCTAGGTACGGAGGTGTCACTGCGACACCCTAGGTACGGGGTTAGCATTCAGACATTTTGTGGCTCTCTAGGTACGGAGACGTCACTGCGACACCCTAGGTACGGGGTTAGAATTCAGACCACAGCGACGCCCTAGGTATGGGGTTAGCACGCCAGGTACGGCATGTGGACTATTCAGACATTTGTGGCTCTCTAGGTACGGAGACGTCACTGCGACACCCTAGGTACGGGGTTAGCATTCAGACCACAGCGACGCCCTAGGTACGGGGTTAGCACGCCAGGTACGGCATGTGGACTATTCAGACATTTGTGGCTCTCTAGGTACGGAGACGTCACTGCGACACCCTAGGTACGGGGTTAGCATTCAGACCACAAGCGACGCCCTAGGTACGGGGTTAGCACGCCAGGTACGGCATGTGGACTATTCAGACTTTTGTGGCTCTATAGGTACGGAGACGTCACTGCGACACCCTAGGTACGGGGTTAGCATCCAGACAACCAACATCATCACTGCGGCACTCTAGGTACGGAGACGCAACCGCGACGCCCTAGGTACGGGGTTTAGCATTATCAACTCAGCACAGCAGGCAGACCAGGTGACAGCTGGCGAGCCAGGTAAGTAAAAATGCATTGCACGTACTTTGATAGGATTGTCATTGTCACACACTGCACAAGTCCCATCAAAGTGGGGGCGACTGTAGGCATTGCATTTTTTGCATATCAGCCCGATGATGAGTCTCGTATGGAGACACTACCTCTTTAGTTGTGAAAGCCGTGGGAAACGGACGTTGGAAGGGTAAAGTTGGAAATTAGCATTTTGTCAGATTTAACTCGCTTGTTTCGCTTCGGGTTCGCTTGTTGGACCTCTGTTTTAAAACACACCAAACCCATTAAAACACATCTCACAAATTAAATAATTAAAATATTTAAAACACATCTCACAAATTAAATAATTAAACCAATTAAAATTAAATTTAAATTAAATTAAATCACATTCTCCAATTAAATTGAACTTGAAATTAAATTAAATTAAATTCCTAATTTAAATAAAACACATTCCTAATTTAATTAAATCACCTTCCTAAATTAAATAAATCATATCCTTAACTAAAAAGAAAAAATCAAATCACTTCCCTTAAATTAAAAGATTTTCCCTATCACATACTAAATTAAAAGATATCCCCAATTAATACACAAATCCTATTCCTTCCCCAACAAGGTAAATCCCCTCACTTAGCCTATAAAAAGAACCATTAACCCACACAATTCAAACCCTGGCTGGCTGGCTGATACTCACAAAAAAACACATCATAAACCCTTCTCGCCTAAGCCACCCAAACGCACCCTTCCATTACTGCATCCAGCCCCTTCACAGCCTTCAGACCACACTGCCGAGCCCAAAAATTCTCTCCATTCACTAGCCCTCACGCACACACTCACCTCACCCTCACAATTGGACCACACAAGCACCGACAGCTACACACACACACTCACGTTACAGCCCACACTCCACACACTGCCATAAGCCATCTGCCCCTTACACACATGCTCACGCACCTAGCCCTCATCAGTCCATCACGCCTAAGTTTCACGCACACACTCAAATCCGCCCAAAGCCAACACATCAACACTGCCTCAACCAACCAGTAGCCTTCAAACGCATCAAACACACTCACGTGAACTGCCTCCTCGCCTCACAAAGCCACCTGGACAATTAACGCAAAGCACTCGGCCACTACCCTCCACAAACCTTAACAGCCCCTGCCTTTGCGCCCAACTAACCCAAAACCAGCCCAGTTCAGCCCCAAAACTGCACCCACAAAACTGCCCAAAACAGTCCCCGAACTAACCCAAAACTGCACCCAAAAAACTTCCCAAAACAGCCCCTAAAAACCCCAAAACTGCACTAAAAAACTGCACAAAACCCTCTGAAAAATCACCAAAAACCACAGCCAATTAGCCCTCCAAATCACTCAAAACAGTCCACTAAACGACCAAAACTGACCTGAAACGGTGCAGCGAAACAACAGCGAAACGGAGTAAAAACAGCAGCCCGAACAGCAAAACAGCGAGGAAAGACGTTGAGTTGGTGAACTAAAAGAGTAGCGGATCATTCACCCTTCCAACGGACGTGTAACACCCTTTCGAGAGACGACAAAAGAGGTTAGACCTGAGGGCACCTTCTTACTTATCTTCTTTCGTTTTATTTTATTTATTTTAAAATATTATTGCATGAGAGTCGTTTGAGGCATGATGTGATTGTTGGATGAGCGGGATGTGTGTTCCCTTTTGTGGTATATCGGATGGAAACCCGGACGTAAATTCCATAGCCGATTCCGAATGGACGGTAGTATGGTCTGTACTCGGGATACAACGCCACATATCACTTAAGATACACATATCTCGTCTCATCCAAATTTGTATTTGAGCATGTTGTAGTTCTAGGCCGTTTATTTATTGTTTAAAGCATGATTTAGTTTAGTTCATTATTTAACTTTCAAAGCATGATTATGTTATTTAGGCATGTTGTTTCTTTATTCCTTATGCATGATGTTTTGTTTAGTTTATGTTAATGTTTAATTAGTTATTTGTTTACTTTGGTTTAATGGTTCAATAGGCTTGTTGTGTTACATTGCGTGGAGTTATTTGGATGAAAGCATGTTAGATCTAAGTACCATTGAGCATGATTATTGAGTAGACTCGGTTGATTAATTGCACAAATCATATCATCACAAGTGACATAAGTAAGGGACCATTCCGAACCCAAAGGTTTGAGGTCTTCCCTTGCGAGGGGTGAGTGCGGCCTTAAATCTTTGTCCCGGTTCACATCGGGTGGCGACTCCATGTTATTTTATACTCCCAACTAGGTCGCGAGCCTAGAACAGCGTCGCCCAGGTTCTGTTGTCTACACTTCTCTCCCTCAAAATTCTCTGATGAAAGTCTACAAAGCTCGCTTGGAACAAATGAGACTACTGATGATCAAGGGTATTCCTACCGACATTCGTTGGATTATTGAAGCACGGGTCCAATTGGCAGGTGAGTCTTCTGACTCTTTTATTTCACATCTGCCTGGTTTAGGAAGAAGCACCTATGCTAAAAAGAGAAAAGCCAAAATAATGGGTGTTTACTACAAATGTGCTCGTATGTTTTGTAATACTCGTTGTCGTTCTTTAGGAATGGTGTTTGATAACCGTGAAGATAAGATTAATTTCATTCAGGATTGTTTGAGTAATGAGTCATTGGATGACATATCTAAGACTCTTGAGACGTATCTCAGTGGATGTGTGTATCACGAAATCCGCATGTTATATACACAATTCCGAAAAGAAAACAACAGTTAAGTCTCGAGAATCTGACTATAAAAGACCCTGTTTGCCAATTTATAAGAAAATTGGATGGGAACCTTGTCCCTAACTCATAGACGTCAATCAAGTTGTTACTTACCTGTAAGTATTATATCTCTTTGTCTTTTCCTAATAATTGTGATTTGTTTTGTTATTTTCTTTTATTTTCTCCGACAAGATCCAGACTTTTTGACCTTTCACGATTTATTTTTCTGTTACTAATAATTATCATTTAGTAGGTATCAGTGCTATTATTTTTACTCACCCTTTTCAGGTAGTATAAAATCAACTCATCATTGCACTTTTGAAGACATCTAGAGTTAAAATTGAAGCCATATCAAGAAGACAAGTTGAAAATATCCGTGTGTTTTGTGGTACTAGTGTTGGCACTAAGCCACAATACATAGCGGAAACACAAGATTTGGGTCGAGTCCTAGCTGAAAGGAATATGCACTTAGTATATGGAGGTGACAATCTTGGACTTATGGTGATCATTTCAAAGGCTGTACAGGAAGGAGGCAGTCAAGTCTTGGGAATCATCCTAAAACCATTGGCAGAGGCGAATTTGATAGGACAATCAAACGACAAAGAACTGATCGTACCAGGCATGTCTGAATGACTAGTAGAAATGATTAACCGTGTTGATGCTTTTATTCCTTTTCTAGGTGGCTTGGGCACGATGGAGGAAATTTTTACAGTACTATCTTGGGCGAACCTGAACATACACCAGAAACCGCTTGGACTGTTCTGTTGGGTTTCTATTAAGTCCCAAGGATCATTTTAAAGCATCAAACATATGTGAATACATCAAGAAATATGGCGGAAACATACTTACATTGAGCGGTTTTGAGATGCGATGAACACAAGCTCTTTGCTCCCTTGAAGCTCTCGACTTTCTCCCATTGGTGTGCACCATTTTCGGTCAAGCTCCATGGATGGATCTCCATCAAGCTCCAAGCTTTATTTGATGATTCCATGCTGATGAAATCAGTTCCCTATCACCTTAGAATGACCATTTTTGTGCTAGCAATGGCAAGATTTGCCACAAATCTTCCATGTTCTATTTGATATTTTTGGCCTTGCCAAAAATTGGAGAAAGAAGAAATACTTGGCCCTTGGCCGAATCCATGGAGAGAGAGAGAGATGAGATGTGTTTTTGTTTTCTTAAAAAACTTAATGAAAAAGCTTTACAAAATTCGGTATATTATTTCCAAAAGTCAAACCAAATTTTGGAGCAAAAAAATCCCATTAAATGCCCACAACACTTCTTTCATGAATAGTGACTGCATGTAAATCACTCAAAGTGACAAGACATCAATCACTTGAATGATGTGCGATGTGATGAGACGCGTGATTTGACTTATGGGCCATACTTTAATTCGCAATGTGAGTGCCCCCGCAAACACTCCCGGCTCAGGTTCGCTAATTCCAAATTTACGAATTTTTCGTTGCGACGTAATTAAATCAAATTTAATTAAATAATTGTGCCTAGCAAAATTACTATTCACGACGCTAGACCCGGGCACAGTTCCGGTTCGGAACCAGAACCGAACCAGTTGGAACCGGAAGGTTCTGGTTCCAACCGGTTAAGGTTCCGGTTCCGGAACCGAACCGGAATGGGACCGGTTCGGTTGGGGTTCCACCCCAACTCGAACCGGTCCGAACCGGTGGAACCGTACGGTTCGGACGGTTCGGACGGTTCCAACCAGAACCGAACGGTTCCGGTTGGAACCGTCGGGTTCCTGTTGGAACCGTAGGGTTCCAACAGAACCCTACGGCCCCCAACGGCTACTAGCCGTTGGGGGCCTAATTCCCCCAACGGCTACTAGCCGTTGGGGGATGCAGGGAGCCGTTTGGCTCCCTGCCAAACGGCTCCTGAAAAAAAAAATTAACAAAAAAAAAAAAAAAAAAGGAACCGAACCGAACCGGAACCGAAAGGTTCGGTTACGGTTCGGTTTTCGGTTCCGGTTCCACTTAAGTGTGGAACCGGTAACCGGCCGGTTCGGTTCGGTTCCGAACCGGAACCGAACCGCCGGCCGGGTCAACACGACGCTAACGAATTAATTCTAAATTAACTCGTTCGCCCGAATTAAAATCTAATTTTAATTCCGCGTCGAAATCCAATTTTGTATAATATATCGAATATATTATTTTATCGATTAATTCCAAATTAATCGTTCTCTCTCTTTAAATAATATTTTATCCCAGATAAAATATCTCCGTAATTAATCCCAGATTAATTTTCTCTCTCATCTAATTAATCCCAGATTAATAAAGTGCGAGTCATACGTCATAGGTGAATCTTCGGGAAGCGACCCATGAGATCCCCGGATATGTTGGCAGTAAATCCGGTCGTCGGACTATCCGAACACGTAAGTGCCTAGTATTACGTTTGTACCGATTTACAAGACAAAGTTGGCTTCTAGCAAAGCGCCATGCCTACCCAATGCTCCATAAATATCCTTACAGGAATATGTGATCTATATCAGGCGTAATATACGTAGTATTGCGTATATCGATCCAGTATCGGATGTCACGTGCAAGGCCTGGGTCTGGAAATGTGTCTGTCCCCTACGAATCACATATCGAATCTGTTAAAGCCTTGGACGACCAAAACCAAAGTACATTGATTGTCGCAAGTATTAGCGGTGCAAGTCTCATGTTAAGACCAAATACACCTACCCTGATTCGGACTTCCATAGACACATAGTAATACTACCAATGGAATTCCGAGGGGTCTATCCAGAGTGAAGTTGTTTTCCGTACCATCGGTAAAACACAACCTCCTACTACACTTGCATGAGTATCCTATACCCAAATATATGAGAACTATGTCGTTATGCCCTCACAACGCGCACAAGTGTAATACTAGTCTATTCCGCATTATCGATGTCCAATCTCGATAATACTACGACTATGGATATTTAATGATTAAACCTTCGTGGATTGATACTGTCTCATATCATCTCAATCCAGGAACTAATCATAAGGACCTCCTATCATTTATACATCTTGGTGATCTAATCACAAATGATAAGAGAGCAATTTCCTTTGTCACATAGTTAATTTATACAACAACACCATGATATGTACAAATAATGACGCTATGGGTCATAATTGTCCAACATGTTCAACGTTGATGGATTTTATGATTTTCTTTGTGTGTTTCTTAATGACGCCCGGAGAAAAGGATTTGTGTCAAAACCTGTAAAAGAACTCCTATTTACTGCCAGAACTACCCCAGATCTAATCGATCAAATTTTAACATTTGAACCACAAATTGACCCTTTTCTTTCCAAGATAAACTGGTCCGATAATGATCATGGTAAAAAGCGTCGGATAAATCTGGGTCTTAACCTTTAACTTTCATTTAGATGTAAAATTTCAGCTAACCAGGTACGATTTTCTAAACTCTTCTTCTACTGTTTAAGACATTAGGGACAATGTCTCAATTAGGTTTGGGGGAGGGGATAGTTAATTAGTACATTGTTTTTATTGTTTTACTTTTTAGTCTAAATTTTTCAAAAAACTAAAAAAAAAATTGAAAAACTTTACAAAAAATCAAAAAAATATTTTGTGTTTTTAATTTGATTAATCAGGTAAAATTGGTGTGAGATAGCTGTGTAAGGAATTTCCACTCCTGAGACGTATCTCAACCTATTTCGGAACAAGTTAATTTTTATTTATTCCATTTTGAATTATTTAATTTTTGAATTCTCCATAATACTGACTAAAATGGATCTTCATATGCTCAGTTGACAGGTATTATCAACTTGCATGGTAACATACGGACACGAGAAGTAATTTATCAGTTTTTAATATTCAGTGCTCTAGTTTAATTGGAGGAAGTATCTAAAAAAAACAATGAGATAAAAATAAAAGAAAAAAAAAAGAAAAAAAAAAGAAAAAAATGTGTATAAAAAAATGTCTCAAATCCGAGTTATTAAGTCTATAAATGTGTCTTAACACCTAATGCCCTAAAACCAACTGGTTTGGGAGTCACTGGCCCAAAGCTCGTTACATGGATCGAAGATGTTGACAAAAAAATATATATATCTGAAGTCTGAGTAATTAAGTTGGTAGGGGTGTCTTAACACCTAGTGCCCTAAAGCCAACTGGTTTGGGAGTCACTGTCCCAAAGCTCGCTACATAGATGGAAGATATTGTATATAAATAAAAAAAAAAACCAAAAAAAAATCATAAAAATCCGAAAAATATTTCATTGCTTAAAAAAATGTGAATTCTGATAAAACTTTAGGACAAAAATATTGCTCTATTTTCAACTACACTTGTGAATATTGTGGGAACAATGACTTGATTGATACCTTGTTGGCTGTGTATATGGAGAATGGTAAAAATAATCGAAGAATTTACTTATTCGGTAATTTAGAAAGAACCAAAACAATTATTGACTTGGATAAGAAGTTTCACCTATTTAGTCACTAACTTCTTTATTCTCTTTTCTCTTGTATTTTTGCTTTTGTGTGCATTAGTTTTACTATCTTTTTACTTTTGTAAGACGTTTGTGGGTATCGACGCTGTAAACCCTCATGAGACTACAATTCATCCACTAGGGACACTTAGGGGTTTAAATGCTTGTTGCATATGCTAAATGCAACAGTGATCCCTACGAAAATGGCTTAGTTTAATTTTAATTATTTATTTATTGTATTTTATTTTGTTGTTTTTCTCGAGGACTAGCAAAATATTAGGTTTGGGGGTGTGATGAGCGGAAAATATATCAATATTTACCGCCCATTTTACCTAATATATTGTTTAGTTTCTCGGGTTTGATGAACGTTTTGATGTGTTTTGTAGATAAATAAAGTATCGAGACTTAATGGAATCAACTCGGGGCTAAAACGATGAAATCCGGAGCAAAAAAATGGCGAAAACGGAAATTTACAATACGCGTCACGAAGTGCAGTCCTAAATTTCACTTTTGCGCAAGTTTGATATTTTGGCCATAACGTTTTCATCAGATATCCGATTGAGCTGATTCAAGTTCCAGATTAAATAAGACACAAAGATCTACAACTTTGAAGTTTTAAATATTTTCGAATTCGGAATTTTGCAAGACCGAAATTGATGAATAATCTAGTGTATTTTGTATAATTACTATAGTCATTTTCAAAATATAAAATAAAAATAATAAAATAAAAAAATAAAAATTGTCAGCGCCATGTTTGGTGCCATGTTTGATGGAGCAATTGGTGGAGAAATTGGTGGAAGCCTTTAGATTTTCCTATAAATACCAAGCTAAACTTTGTAAATTTTCCATGCTTTCTTTGAAGGAATTTCTCCATGAAAACCTAAAGGAAAGTGTCTTGTATATTTTAAGTTTTCTTGTATTTTCTTTTTATTTAATTAATAAAATTTTGTGTGTTTTCTTTTACAGCATGAGCAGGTAATCTCATTCCGCTGGGGTGAAAATGTGAGACTTTTAATATAATGAATTAGATTAATCTCTCTTATTTTAATTCAAATTTAGATTATTAGTTACCGCCTATATGGCCAGTTTAGGTGACAACCTTATTTACCACATATATGGTCGGTTTTTTCATTTCAAACGTAGTTTCTGCCTATATAGTCGGTTTAGGTAATAACCTTGTTACCACATATATGGTTGGTTGGATTTAATTGAGACAAATGAAATTACTGCATTTTTGGTCTGGTTAATTAATCGGTAAACATTGAGAATAAGAGAGATTTCTAATTTTGAAATGTTAAAAGTGGATCCTCTAACCCCAACATTTTCTTTTATTGTACTGTTACATTTTTAATTTCCAGCATTTACTTTATTTAATTTCCAGCATTTACTTTATGTCTTTTATTTTATTTAAGATTTTATTAGCTTTAGATATATTTCATAACTAAGTCCGTTATCTGAGGTTGTGATGAATTCCAATATCACCGGGTTATAAGGGGTTATTTTATAGATTGGGTAATATAAAGGTTTACTTATTAAGTCTTAACTTAATGCTTCTTGTTAACTGGCCATTAATAAGATTGATCTGGTAAACTTAAAATAAACTTGACAAAGGAATTTTAGGTTTCAGCCTTAGACTTAATAGCCCACGATCTTCCTTAAGGATAGATAACCCTTTAATATATTTCCTTACATGATAGACATATACCTGTCAGGCGGGGGTAACCACAATTGGAACTTAATCTTAATGAATTCAGGTAACTTGGTTGACATAGACATATGATTAATTGGGTTACACTGGGTATTTGCATCCGACCATCGACAGAGGCTTTTGCAGAATTTCGTGTTCCATGTTAGTAAACCAATATATTACACAAACATAAAATAACCAATTCATCTTTTAAAAGATATTGGAAAGATTCACAACCCTAGATAGTTTCATAATATTTAATTTTCCTAAGCCTACTTTCGCCCCATTTTATTTACTTGTTTTTAAATTTAAAATCACCATCCAATCAATCAATCCATTAGATACTCGTAAACATTTGACTTCATAAATTAATAGCTTAGGTATTAAGTCCTCATGGGATCGATACTTTCTATACTACTTGAACGATACGTGCACTTGCGTTATATGCGTGTGACAACACCAGTCAGTCGTTTCTTGCGATCCTGAATGATCTGGATCCCAAGTACATAACTTGCCTCTCATAAATCTTTCATTTGGAATTGATTAGCTAGCTAGATTTTCACATCTGATAATATATTTACATCATTCCCAATGAGTAAAATATCATCTACGTATAACACAAGGAAAACCACCTTCCCATCAATGATGCGCTTGTAGACACAAGGCTCATCGATGTTCTGCTCAAAGTTATAAGACTTGATCGTAGTATCAAACCTTATGTTCCAAGATCTAGATGCTTGCTTAAGTCCATAAATTGACCTTTTCAACTTGCAAACTTTTTGCTATTGACATTGGGTAATGAACCCATCTGGTTGTACCATATAGATACTCTCATCAAGATTTCCATTCAAGAATGCAGTCTTGACATCCATTTGCCAAATCTCATAGTCATAATATGCGGCAATGGAAAGAAGAATCATGATGGACTTAAGCATGGCTACTAGCGAGAAAGTTTCTTCATAGTCAACTCCCTCTTTTTAAGTATAACCCTTTGCCACTAGTCTAGCATTGAAAGTCTGTAATTTCCCATATATTCCTCCTTTTCTCTTATAGATCCACTTGCAACCTATGGGTTTTACTCCATCAGGTTGGTCTACAAGTTTCCAGACTGAGTTAGAGTACATAGACTCAATCTCGAGGTTCATGACTTTGAGCCATTCCTCTTTATCAGTATCTTTCATTGCACTATGTTAGGTCAATGGATCATCTATACCATCACAAGATGCAACAACTTGCACCTCACCATTTCCTAGATAGCGTTCAGGTTGTCTTACAACCCTCCCACTACGTCTAGGTGGTATGGTATCCTGATAAACTTGCATCTGACTTTCAGATGTAAAAGGTTATGTCTTTGTCAACATTTGACAATGGTGTACTGGTCGTACCAATAAGTAACTCCTCAAGTAACACTTTACTTCGAGGTTTGAACTTTCTCATATAGTCCTCCTCAAGAAATGTAGCATTTGTCGACATAAATACTTTATTATCTTTTGGACTATAAAAAATCCACCCCTAGTTTCCTTAGGATAGCCTACAAATAGGCAAACATGTGAACGTGGTTCCAACTCAGTAGTCATGTTCTTTAGCACATATACCGGACACCCCCATAAGCGGAAATATCACAAACTAGCTTTACGACCATTCCACAACTCTAAGGGAGTCTTAGAAACAGATTTAGAAGGAACTACATTCAGGATATACATTACAGTTTGCAATGCATACCCCCATAATGAACTGGGTAGAGTGCTATAACTAAACATTGATCTCATCATGTCTAGTAGGGTCTGATTTCTCTTTTCTGCAACACTATTTTGTTGTGGTGTTCCAGGTGCTGTGAGCTGTGAAACAATTTAATGCTCAACTAAGAATTCCTCGAATTATCTATCGATGTATTCTCCTCCACGATCTGATCGTAGAATTTTGATGCTTTTACCTAAATAGTTCTCAACCTCGGCATGATACTCTTTGAACTTTTCAAATGTATCTGACTTGTGCTGCATTAGGTAAACATACCCATATCTGGAATAATCATCACGAAGTATTCAAAACCACCTCGGGGTTTTTACATTCATCAGTCCGCAAACTTCAAAAAGTATTAGCTCAATAGTTTCTTTGGCTCTTATCCCTTTTTCTAGTAAAATGTCTCTTGGTCATTTTACTTTCTAGACATGATTCGTAGACAGGTAAAATACCAAGTTTTAACTGATTTAAGACTTGATTGTTAATTAGTCTATCTATCCAGTCAAGGTTAATGTGACCAAGTCTAAGGTGCCATAAATAGGTATTATCATGAGAAATCTTTTACCGTTAGTTTTAGATCTTTCAATCTTGAACATTTCAGTATTAAGCAGTGATTCATGCATTAACGGCCTTAATACATATAGATTATTTTCGGAGTTTCCCGTGCATATATTTAATCCATTTCTACTAATAATAACTGATTTATTATAAAATGAAATAGAAAAACCACATTCCATAAGTTTTGTTATAGAAATCAAATTCCTACGAAAATCAGGAATATATTACACACCATTTAAACATAAATAACTATTATCAAAGTTTAATTTGGAATCTCCCACTGCTTTTGCTGAAACAACATCACATGTCCCAACTTTCATGGTCAAGCTACCTTCAGCAAGGTCTCTTCATGAGTCAAGTAGTTGCAAAGAACAACAAACATGGTTAGTGGCACCGGAATCAACAATCCATATGGATTTATCATCCTCCACCAAAAGAGACTCCATGACAAATAAATCGTATTTACTTGTATTCTTCTTCTCTTTAAGCTCTGCAAGGTTCTAGTGTCCTTGTTGTTCACAATGGAAACATTTTCCTTTGGCATTGGTTCCTTTGGAGCTTTTGTTGTTCTTTTTTTCATTGGTTTTGCCTTTGCCTTCCAATTGCCTTTCTTCTTATTCTTTACAGATTTAGAAGATTCAACAATATTTTCCTCGGTATTGGGCCTATGAGGACCGTTCTTAACGATCTCGTAATTGGTGAGCTCATTCAGTAGTTCAGTCAGCGTAAAAGTCAACTTGTTCATAGAATAGTTGCTTTTAAACTGCAGGAAACTCTTCGGAAGGGTTTCCATGATCATTGTCACCTGGCTTTGCACATTGATACGTGTACCATGGGTTTCAGCCATATTAAGATGAGCCATCATCCTTAACACATGGTCTCGGACTGATGTGCCTTCCTTCATTTTAGCGGTCAATACAGAGGCAATTGCCTCATGTTGTTGCCGGTATGAAGGTTGTCCAAACATGTTCTGTAATGACTGCATAATCATTGATGCTATAGCCATAGGCTCATGCTGTGCAACAAGAACCTCAGACATGGATGCTATCAAATAGCTATGGGCTTTCTCATTAGCTTTAATCCAATTATTATAGACATTTCGTGCAGCTCTGCCAGTATTTGGTGCTGGCTCAGGAGGATATTCCTTGATAAGGACAAATTTAAGGTCTTTGCAGACAAATATAGCATTCATGTCACTTTTCCATTTAACATAATTATCCCCTGTTAATTTTTCTTTTTGTTTGAGAATAGAGATTATTGCAGATGCCATGGCTGAAAAAATAATAAACGCGCATTCAACATTCATTCGTCGCATATTAAACTTGTCAACATTTAGGCATAAAATTAAATGATGCATGATCAATGTATAATGAATTAGAAACCAAAAATAATTACTATGTCACGGTTATCTATCATCCCACAAATAAGTGCCGCCGTAGGTTAGGTCAAGTATTCGCATGATAGATTGAGACATTCTCAATTGATTAATATATCTGAAATAACTCTTATTCCTATATTAATCAACTACCATTATTTTGATCAAGGAAGCTTTGATTAACAACTTAATCATTCCTTTGTGAGTGTGACCCATTATTTTGGAACCCTTGAACTTAACTAGTGAAGTGCCGCCGTAGGGTAGGTTAAATCACCAGATACATCTAGAGTCCCTATCCTTTCGGAATCCAAACCTGATATTGACCCAAAAAGGACACCATCCGTAGGGGGACGAAAGCAAAGCCGTCTCAAGGCGCCTGTTGAATCTTACATTTTTGGATAACAATGGAGATCGCGAGATATATTGTGGTATACCCCTCTCCCATTCACTATTAAAAAGTGTAAGGTTTCTATCTCACTAGTATTTTATGAAACTAAGATTATGCTCGGCTAAAGTCATAACCATAATTAATACTAGTTGATAATTTAGTGATCTAACCAATTTTAACTCTTAAAATTTTATTCACTAATCCCGATTAGTCTCTACTAACCAATTAACTTAATTAAACTAATTTAATCAAGTTGTATAGTGATCTAATCAATTTAACTCTTAAATTACGAGTTCACTTATAGGTTTTAAAATTTAGAATTCAACGAACAGACCAAATGTCATTAAACCATTTAATCGATAAAAGCACATTATTTATTCCAACGGTACGTGGTATTATATCCCGAGTGCAAACCATATTACCGTCCATTCGGAACCGGCTATGGAATTCACGTCCGGGTTTCCATCCGATATACCAAGGAAAATAATGTACTCATAAGGTCTATTTATTTCTAAAACTTAAATTCATAATTTTTAAACCTTTAAACCAATTAATCTTATTAATCCGTTTACATGCATCTTATATTCTTATTTAACTTTTAAATTGACATAAAATCATATTTTATGACTTGAATATCATGCATGTCTACATGTTATGGCATATGAAAATGCAAGAGTAGGCACCCTAGGCTATATGACATGTTAATAAACAATTTAAACATTCATATTAACCCAGGTCTGGGCTGAAAATGTTTGTGTGGCGTTTGACGGGGGTTCGAACATTTTCAGGCAGTGGAGTAACGTTTGTGTGGCGTTTGACGGGCGTTCGAACGCCTGTCTGAACATTAGAACTTCATTTACTCCGTTCTGGAGCTTCCGGTCACCGTTTTGGTCCCCGTTTTTTTCTACGGACTCATAACGGAATGCATTTTAAAGTTTTAATACTCCATAAATTGTATTAATTGGGCTCTTATTTTTCTATGCTAATCTAATTAGTACAATAAATCCAAGGAATCCCTTGGTCTTCAAATCTTGCTCCATGGTATGTTGTTGAGTTCTTCGCAGAATAGGTTCCTAATGAGTCCTTCGCGGCATTGGCTCCTCCAAGTTACAGATTAAGTTACAAAATAGACTTATTACAAGGGAAATAAACTTACAACACTTGAAAGAATATGACCTTATTGTAAGTGTTCCTAGAACATGCCAAGATCGTCTAAGAGTGATTTGTGTGTGAATTAATCAAGAAAGTTTGCGGAATAACTTACATTGATCGGATGAGTTTCAAAAATTTTCATGCATTTCGGTGGAAGCTCCAAGCTTTCTTGAGTGTTTCCAACACATGGGTGAGCTTCCCTATCACCTTGATTCACTCCTTTAAGTGCTAGCTTGAACAAATTTTGAAAGAAAATTTTGTTCTCCAAGAGAAGCATGTTCGGCAATTGTGAGAGAAGAGGAATATGAATATTTTGATTTCCAAAACCAATATATATCAAATACCAAATTTCTAAAAGTTAGTATTAGTCATTCAAAATGAAAAATATAAAATAAAGCTTGAGTGTGGAGATTGTTTTAAGTGTTGAAAAAGCAATCCACGGTTTTACACTTTATTTCAACCACTTCCATCACAAGTCAAAAGTGTGATGTAAGTCGAGTGGGTCCCACCACTTGCAAATTCCGAATTTAAGTCGAATAATCTCAACGCGTAACTTCGCTCGGGCTCAGGTTCGTTAATTCCAAATTAAGCGAATATCCGTTGCGACTTAATTAAATCCAATTTAATTAAATAATAATAATGCCTCGCAATATTATTACGTAAGTTGCTTACAAATTAAGTCTAAATTAATTCGTTCGCTCGAATTAAAATCCAATTTTAATTACGCATTGAAGTCTAATTTCAATTAATATATCTAATATATTATTTAATATATCTAAATTAATCGCATTCTCTCTTCTCGACGAATTTAATCCCAGGTAAATTCTCGACGCAATTAATCCCAGATTAATTCTTTCTCTTTGATAATTAATTCCCAGATTAATTATTGCCGTAATTAATCCCAGATTAATTTTCTCTCTCATAATTAATCCCAGATTAATTTTTTGTTCGAATCAAATCTCAACGGTGAATCTTCGGGAAGCGACCCAAGAGATCCCTGGATATGTTGGCAGTAAACACGATCATCGAACTATCCGAATATGTGCGTACCCAGTACCACGTCCTTACCGATTTACAAGACATGGTTGGCTTCTAGCAAAACACCGTGCCTACCCAATTCTCCAGAAATATTCTGTAAAGGAATATGTAATCTTTGTCAGACGTAGCATACGTAGTACTGCGTATTACGATCTAGTAACAGATGTCACATGCTAAGCCTAGGACTGAAATTGTGTATGCCCCGTACGAAGCACATATCGGATCTCTGGTAACTAGTCTCTATAATCAGATAATCATGACCTAGTCATATTATCCCGATGACTGCAGTACTTAAGAGTACTAGTTCCGTATCCTACGTGATCATCATCTCCATATGACTGAAATGATACTTCCATCTTGACATCACACCCAATACACTATGATTCTCAGTATACCCAGAAGAGGCGTACACAGAACCTGTTAAAGCCCCAGATGACCAAAACCAAAGTATACTGATTGTCGCAAGTATTAGCGATGCAAGTCTCAGGTTAAGACTTAGTGTTCTAGAATATAAAGGTATACCCGCAACATGTTATACTAGATATAGAGATAATGTTTCTAGTCAAACTAGGTACATTATAATAGTTTCCTAATTCAAGTACATGCCCCAAGGGCAGTTCCAAAACTTAGGTTTCTACGGTTAAAACAGTGACTCTCGTCCCATTTACGACTCGCAGGTCGATCTCATCTGAAGTCAGTCTCCTGTTAATCAGCAGATTCTGCACATCAGTACATATTTATGTACCACATCTAGTATCAAAATCCAATTTTGAAACCAGTAGTGAACAAGTTTATGAAAATCATACTTGATGCCGGAGCCTTGCCCCGCCTTCACTTTCTTCATGTATGCCTTGTCCATACGACAGTCACGCTTCCAGTGACCCCGTTTGCCACAGTTTAGGCAAACATCTTGGGATATGTCCTTTGTCTTCCTAAAAGACGGTGATATTAGAATCCATCACAACCCTAGATAACTTATTTAGTTACAGCACATAACTAGGGCTGGTAAAAACTTGAAAATAAAAGACATAAAGTAAAAATGCGGTAAAGTAAATACTGAAAAGTAAATTACAATAAAATAAAATGCTAAGGTAAAAGGAATTACTTTTACTACTACTAATTTAGATATCTCCCATAATATAATATATAAACTTGTGATAACATTACCAACCAGCCATATAGGCAGTATCATGATTAAGTCAAATTAAGTTCAACCAGCCATTAAGGCGGTAAAAAGATTTGTCCATGAACCTGCCATATAGGCGGTAAGAAAGTTTAATTACCAACCGACCATCTGGCGGTATCATTTTTAAGTCAATATTTTAAATAGTGAATATATTATATTTAAGGGAGATTAATCTAAATAGCAATAGTAAAAGAATTACCTTTCACCCTAGCTGGGGAAGTTACCTCCTCATGGTAAATAGTAAAACTATAAAAAGTAAAAAATAAGTAAATTACTATTATTACAAAACGTAATTAAAATTAATTACAAAACTAAAAACTAAAAAAAACTAAAATTAAAAGAAAGTAGAGAGAGAAACTCTCTCTTTACATCAAAGAGATGAGAGAGAGTGGTACAACTAAAACTGAAATTTGAAGCTCTATTTATAGGCCCTGGTAGGCTTCCAGCGTCGTGACGCCCAGGCCTTTGGCGTCGCTACGCCAGCTTCTGTCGACGTGGCACGCTCTGGTTCATCGGTTTGCAGATTCTGGATAAGCTGATAAGGTGACACGTGGCGAGGTGGTTGGGCTTCAATTATTGTGACACGTGGCGGCTTCTGATTGGTCGATGAGATTCTATCGCCACGTGTCAGATAAGGATTAGATACTCAATGATTGATGCTGACATGGCGGTGACGTGGGAAAGAGACTGTCGGACCGTAGGATTACGACACGTGGCACTTCCTGATTAGCTGATGATGGACGTGGCGGTGAGGTGGCAGTTTGACTTGGTCAACCTGGTGATGTGGCTGATGACGTGGCAATGAAGTGGAGTGACATGTGGCACACGTGGCAATGATGACTGTCGGCACCGTAGGATGCTGACACGTGGCACGGCGCATGTTAGCAGATCGGCTGTGATGGTGACACGTGGCACGACGCACGTTAGCAAAGTCAAACTTTTCTCATATTCTGATTTGGGACCCGGCGCACGTTAGCACTGTTCGGCGCACGTTTGGCGTCGCGACGCAGAATGTCTTGGCATCGCGACGCGGGAAATTACCAAAATGCCCTTTTCGTCCAATTTTCACTGTTTTGGCCCAAATCACCTCCAGAATGTCCTGAAACTTTATTTATCTACAAAATAACACAAAAACATCAAAATATTCACAAAACTCGAAACTATACAAAATATTAGGTTAAATGAGTGGGAAATAGTGATAGATTTACCACTCATCACACCCCCAAACCTAACATTTTGCTAGTCCTCGAGCAAAACATAAAGTAATATAAATAAATTAACTAAGCCATTTTCGTAGGGATCACAGTTGCATTTAGCGTATGCAACAAGCCTTTAAACCCCTAGGTGTCCCTAGTGGACGAGTTGTAGTCTCATGAGGGTTTACAGCAATGATACCCACAACATTCTACAAAAGTAAAAAGGTAGTAAAACTAATGCACACAAAAGCAAAAAGACAAGCGAAAAGAGAATAAAGAAGTTAGTGACTAATCAGGTGAAACTTCTACTCCAAGTTACTAGTTGTTTTGTTTCTTTCTAAATTACTGAATAAGTAAATTCCCCGATTATATTTGCCATTCATCATGTACACAGTCAACATAATATTAAACAACTCATTTTTGCCCACAACAGTCATAAGTGCAGTTGATAAGAGAGTAATATTTTTGTCCTAAAATTCTATCAGATTTCACACCTTTTTGTAGCAATGGAATAATTTTTTCTCATTTTTCTGATTTTTTCTTTGATTTTTTTTTATTTTTTTTTATTTTTATACAATATCTTCCATCTATGTAATGAGTGTTGGGTCGGTGGCTCCCAAACCAGTTGGCTTTAGGGCACCAGGTGTTAAGACACCCATACGGACTTAATTACTCAGACTTCAGATATATATATTTTTGCAGCAACTTTGATCCATGTAGCGAGCTTTGGGCCAGTGACTCCCAAACCAGTTGGCTTTAGGGCACTAGGTGTTAAAACACCCTTACAGACTTAATAACTCGGATCTCAGATGTTTTTTTTTTACTCCATTGCTTTTTGAGATGCTTCCTCCAATTAAACTAGAGCACTGAATATTACAAACTTTTCAATTTTAACTCATGTCCGTATGTTACTATATATGTTGATAATATCTGTCAACTGAGCATATGAAGATCCATTTTAGTCCGTTTTAAGGAGAATTCACAATTAAATAATTCAAAAGGAAATAAACAAAAATTAACTTGTTCGAAAATAGGCTTGAGATACATCTCATGAGTGGAAACTCCTACTTACTCAGCTATCTCTTACCAATTTCACCTTTTTAGTCAAATAAAACACAAAAACGCAAAATATTTTTGTAATTTTGAAAATTTTCAAACTTTTTTTTTCGAAAAATTTTGGACTAAAAATAAAAACATACAAACTAAAAACAAGGTACTAATCAACTAATTCCCTCCCCCCAAAACCTAAATGAGACATTGTCCCCAATGTCTTAAACAGTAGAAGAAGAGTTTAGAAAATAATACCTGGTTAGCTGAAATTTACAGGAATTTAAAGGTTAAGATCCAGATTAATCCGACGTCTCTTACCACGATCATCCTCAGACCAATTTATCTTTGAAAGAATAGGGTCAACTCGTGGTTCATAGGCTATGAGTTGGTCTATTAGATCCGGGGCAGTTCTGGCAGTAAGAGGAGTTCTTTCAAAGTTTTTGACACAACCCATTCTCTTCTCCGAGCATCATCAAGAAACACACAAGAAAATCATAAAATCCATCAACGTTGAGCAGTCCAATTGGGTTCTGGTGTATGTTCAGGTTCGCCCAAGATAATACTATAAATATTTCCTCCAATGTACCCAAGCCACCTGGAAAAGCAATAAAAGCATCAGCACGGCTAATCATTTCACCAGTCGTTCAGACATACCTGGTACGATCAGTTCCTCTCCGTTTGATGGTTCAATAAGATTTGCCTCTGCCAAGGGTTTTGGGATGATTCCCAAATATGACTGCCCCCTTCCTGTACAGCCTTTGAAACGATCCCCATAAGTCCAAGATTGCCTCCGCCATATATTAAGTGCATATTCTTGCAGCTAAGACTCGACCCAATTCCTGTGCTACTTCTACGTATTGTGGCTTAACTCCAACACTACTACTACCGCAAAACACACAGATGTTTTTCAACTCGTCTTCTTGAAGTGGCTTCCATTTTTATATGTATTTCTTTCTCAACTCTGGATGCCTTCAAAAGTGCAATGACGGGCTGAATTTATAGTACCTGAAAAGGGTGAGTAAAAATAGCACAAGTATCTTCCATATGACGATTAGTAGCGAATTAATATCGTGATAGTCAAAAAGGTCTGGATCCTGTCGGAGAAAATTAAAAGAAAACAACAAAACAAATCACAATTATTAAGAAAAGACAAAGAGATATAATATTTACAAGAAAAGTAACAGCTTGATTGACGTCTATGAGTCAGGGACAAGCTTCCCATCCAATTTTCTTATAAATTGGCAAACAGGGTCTTTTTGAGTCAGATTCCCGAGGCTTAACAGTTGTCTTTCCTTTTGGAATTGTGCATATAACATGCGAATTTCATGATACACACATCCACTGGGATGCGTCTCAAGAGTTTTAGATATGTCATCCAAAGACTCCTTACTCAAGCATCATCCTAATGAAGTTAATCTTATCTTCGCGGTTATCGGACACCATTCCTAAAGAACGACAACGAGTATTACAAAATATGCAAGCACATTTATAACAAACACACATTCTTTTGGCTCTTAATTTTTAGCATATGTGCTCTTTCCTAAGCCAGGCAGATGTGAAATAAAAGAGTTAGAAGACTCACCTGCCAATCGGACCCGTGCTTCAATTAACCAACGAATGTCAGTAGGAATACCTTTGATCATCAGTACTCTCATCCGTTCTAAGCGAGCTTTGTAAACTTTCATCAGAGATTTTTGAGGGAGAGAAGGAAATTGCTTGTGAAGATTTGTGAGAGCATCTTCCATATTGAAATGACTAAACCTGTAAAAATTAAACACACAAAAATAAAACACACCAAATCACAATATATATACAAATTGCATGGGTTGCCTCCCTGCTAGCGCTAAGTTTAAAGTCGTCAGCCAGACTTGACTTCTCGAACGTTAAGCTGGATTTGAAAGTGTAACACTTTTTTTTTGTCGCTCAAATGATTCTCCCCAGTAGTGCTTGACACGCTTGTTTTAACCTTGCAAGTTTTGTTAGCGTCAGGATCATGTATCTCAACGGCTCTATTGGGTAAAACTTTGGTGATCACAAATGGACCTGACCACCGTGATTTTGGCTTCCATGGAAGAATTTCACCCTTGATTTGTTTAACAGTACCTTATGCCCTGGTTCCAGTTGTATGCGCACTAACTTCTCATCATGTCTTTTCTTGCCATTTTCTCTTGTACAATTTGGCATCATCAAAAGGCTGATTGTGAAATTCCTCCAATTCATTGAGCTGGTGGAACCTTTTCTCTTCTGTACTTGTAGTGCAAGAATTGGCTCCTTCAGTTCAAAAGACGCTTTATCTTTAGGCTCCACAGGCAATTGACATGTTTTAAGTTTGTCAGTAGAACTTTGCATTGCATTGGAGTTCTGAATAGTACTGTGTATCACATCGAGTTTGAAACATTCCTCATTCTTTTCATCATCTGGGAAATTCATGGCCTTGAAAACAGTGAATGTTACTTCTTGGTCCTGTACCCTCATGGTTAATTCTCCTTTTTATACATCAATAATCGTTCGACCTGTAGCCAAGAATGGTCTCCCAATGATGATTGGCACGTCTGCGTCTTCCTCCATATCAAGGACAATAAAATCTACTGGGAAAATGAATTTGTCAACCTTGACCAGCACATCCTCAACTATGCCTCTTGGAAATACGAGCGTTCTATCAGCAAGTTGCAGTGAGACTGAAGTTGGCATTGCTTCTCCAATCTGTAATTTCCTGAAAATAGAGAAAGGCATCAAGTTAACACTCGCACCTAAATCACACAGAGCCTTACCAAAGTTATGTTCTCCTATGACGCAAGGAATAGTGAAACTGCCAGGATCTTTCAACTTCGGGGGAAGTTTCCTCTGAATGATAGCATTGTATTCTTCTGATAATGCTACTGTCTCGTAATCTCCCAATCTCTGTTTTCATGAAAGAATATCTTTCATGAATTTGGCATAGGTGGGCATTTGTTCCAACGCTTCTGCAAATGGAATGTTCATATGCAGCTTTTTGAAGATCTGCAGGAACCGAGAAAACTGCTTGTCCAATTTGTTCTTCTGAAGATGTTGAGGAAAAGGTGGAGGTGGAATGATCTGTTCTTTTTCCTTTGCTTCTTTTTCCTCCATCTGTTGCTTTGTTTCTTTTGGAACTTCCTCAGCAGTTGTTTTGGCTCCAACATCTTTGTTGATTTCAGTACTGCTTTTTAACATGATGGCATGACATTGCTCATTCCCCATGTTTCTTGGATTTGGCTCTGTGTTGCTAGGAAGGGTACCTGGCGGTCTGTAACTCTGAGCATTTGCCAGTTGTCCAATTTGATTCTCCAGTGCTTTAATAGAAGCAGATTGACATTGAATTAATGCTGCTTGGGATTGAAACATATCATCATATCTTGCTACTTGAGAGTCGTGTTTTGCTTCTATCTTTTTCAAGTGGGTCAATACTTCTGTTATTCCTGATTCATTTGCCTGCTCCTGGCTTTTGTTCTGTTGCTGGAATTCAGGTGGTGGATAGTTCTGCTGTTGGCCTGAATGTGTGCTCCATGAAAAATTGGGATGATTCCTCCACCCTGGGTTGTAGGTGTTGGAATATGGATTGTTCCCCTGTCTGTTGAAATTGTTAACAAAATTCACCGTTCTTCAAGTTGGTTCGACTCTGGTGCTCCTCCATATGGTGAACTTGTCGATCCAGTGGTAAGAGTCTCCATAAATTTGCATATCTGATCTAGCTTTGCGTTGACTGCTGTATTGACTCCACTTTCATAAATTCCTGCAATTATTTGGATCATGCTCCTTTCCGTTGGCCATAAGGAATTGTTGTTGGCCATTTCTTCGATTAGGTCCCAGGCTTGATCTTCTCATTTTGCCATTAAAGCTCCTCCAGCAGCAGCATCGATTGTGGTTCTCATTATTCCAGAAAGCCCATTATAGAATGTTTGGACTTGAAGTCATTTTGGAATCTCATGGTGAGGACATTTTCGGAGAAAATCTTTGTACCTTTCCCAAGCTTCGCAGAGGGATTCTGAATCTTGTTGTACAAAGGATGTGATGTCATTCCTCAGCTTTCCGGTTCTGGCTGGTGGAAAGTACTTTGCAAGAAATTTGGTGGCTAAAGTGTTCCAAGTTGTGATAGAACCTGCTGGTAGTGAATGTAGCCAAGCTTTAGCTCTGTCGTTTAAGGAATATGAAAAACTCGCAGTCTCATTCCTTCTTCCGCTTCTCGGTTGTAATTAAAAGTGCCGCAAACTTCCAGGATGTTGCTAATGTGGGAATTATGATCTTCAGTTGCATTCCCCCCGAACTGAACTGAGCGCTGAATCATCTGAATGCATGTTTTGATGTCACCCACATTTGCTGGTAAGGGAGGAAGTACAATGCAAGAAATGATTCTGTCAACCACCGGAAAGGTTCTGTCTCGAATAGGAATTGGTGGTACAACATTCAAAGGTTCAGGTTCCATGTTGACTAAAGCTTCTTGGCCTTCTCCCCTTTCCCTTCTCAACTGTCTGATGGTTCTTTCAATTTCTGGGTCAAGCGGTCGAAGTTCAAAGCTTCTGGTTTGTCTCATGAAGTTTTTAAGAACCTGAAACACAAGAAAACAAAAACAATAATAAAAGAGAAACACAAGTAAGTAAAAGGTATCTAACCCCTAAACTAATAGTAAAAGATAAATAAGTCCCCGGCAACGGCGCCAAAAACTTGACCGGCGTAAACACACACGTATAACGCAAGCGCATGTATCGTTCAAGTAGTATAAAAATATCGATCCCACGAGGACTTAATATCTAATCTATTAATTTTATGAGGTCAAATGATTACTATTATCTAATAGGTTGATTGATTGATTTGAAATGGTGACGATTCTAAATTAAAAGCAAGTAAATAAAATTGTCGAAAATAGGTTTTAAGAAAATTCAATATTAAAAACTATCTAGGGTTGTGATTTCTTTAATATCATTTTAAAGATGAAGTGGTTATCTTAAAGTTGGGTAATATATTGATTTATTAACCTGGAACACTAAATTATGTAAAAGCCTCTTCCGATGGTCAATTACAAATACCTAGTATAATCCAATTGAACCATATGTCTATGTCAACCAAATTACCTAGATTCATTAAGATTAAGTTCCAATTAAGGCTACCCCCGCCCGACAGGTATATTCCTATCCTGTAAGGAAATCTATTAAAAGGTTTTCTATCCTCAAGGAATATCGTGGGCTATTGAGTCCGAGGTCTTAAACTTAAAATCCCTATGTTTAGTTTATTTTAAGTTTACCTAATCAATTTTATTAATGGACAGTTAATAAAAAACATTAAGATTAAGACTCAATAAATAAATCTTTATATTACCCAAACTATAATCTAACCCCTTATAACCGGTGATATTAGAATTCATCACAACCCTAGATAACTTATTTAGTTACAGCACATAACTAGGGCTGGTAAAAACTTGAAAATAAAAGACATAAAGTAAAAATGCGGTAAAGTAAATACTGAAAAGTAAATTACAATAAAATACTAAGGTAAAGGAATTACTTTTACTACTACTAATTTAGATATATCCCATAATATAATATATAACTTGTGATAACATTACCAACCAGCCATATAGGCGGTATCCTGATTAAGTCAGATTAGTTCAACCAGCCATTAAGGCGGTAAAAGATTTGTCCATGAACCTGCCATATAGGTGGTAAGAAAGTTTAATTACCAACCGACCAATCTGGCGGTATCCTTTTTAAGTCAATATTTTAAATAGTGAATATATTATATTTAAGGGAGATTAATCTAAATAGTAATAGTAAAAGAATTACCTTTCACCCTAGCTGGGAAGTTACCTCCTCATGGTAAATAGTAAGAACTGTAAAAAGTAAAAAACAAGTAAATTACTATTATTACAAAACGTAATTAAAATTAATTACAAAACAAAACTAAAAAAAAAACTAAAAATTAAAAGAAAGTAGAGAGAGAATTCTCTCTTTACATCAAAGAGAGAGAAGAGTGGTACAACTAAAACTGAAATTTGAAGCTCTATTTATAGGCCCTGGTAGGCTTCCAGCGTCGCGACGCCCAGGCCTTTGGCGTCGCTACGCCAGCTTCTGTCGACGTGGCACGCTCTGGTTCGTCGATTTGCAGATTCTGGATAAGCTGATAAGGTGACACGTGGCGAGGTGGTTGGGCTTCAATTATTGTGACACGTGGCGGCTTCTGATTGGTCGATGAGATTCTTATCCGCCACGTGTCAGATAAGGATTAGATACTCAATGATTGATGCTGACATGGCGGTGACGTGGGAAAGAGACTGTCGGCACCGTAGAATTACGACACGTGGCACTTCTTGATTAGCTGATGATGATGTGGGGTGAGGTGGTAGTTTGACTTGGTCAACCTGGTGATGTGGCTGATGACGTGGCAATGAAGTGGAGTGACACGTGGTACACGTGGCGATGATGACTATCGGCACCGTAGGATGTTGACACGTGGCACGGCGCATGTTAGCAGATCGGCTGTGATGGTGACACGTGGCACGACGCACGTTAGCAAAGTCAAACTTTTCTCAGATTCTAATTTGGGTCCCGGCACACGTTAGCTCTGTTCGGCGCACGTTAGGCGTCGCGACACGGAATGTCTTGGCGTCGCGACGCGGGAAATTACCAAAATGCCCTTTTCGTCTAATTTTCACTGTTTTGGCCCAAATCACCTCTAGAATGTCCTGAAACTTTATTTATCTACAAAATAACACAAAATATTCATAAAACTCAAGAAACTATACAAAATATTAGGTTAAATGAGTGGGAAATAGTGATATATTTACCAATAATCAACCATCGGTAAACAGAACCTCCTATTACACTTTCATGAGTATCCAACACCCAAATATATGAGAACTATGATGTTACGCTTCCATAACACGCACAAGTGTAATACTAGCCTATTCCGTATTATCGATGTCCAGTCTCGATAATACTACGACTAGGGATATTTAATGATTAAACCTTACGTGGATTAATACTGTCTCATATCTTATTAATCTGTACTAATCATATGGACTTTTATCATTATATATCCCGATAATCCAATTACAAATGATAAAAGAGCAATTTCCTTTGTCACATAGTTAATTTGTACAAAAACACCATGTTCTATACAAATAGTGATGCTATGGGTCATAATTGTCCAACACTTATGGTCTTACATTCCCAATACTAAAAATGAGAGCCGGAAAAATTAACGATCAACGCAATACATTCATCATATAAATCAAAGTAAACATTCATCATATGAACATTAAAAAATATTCATCTCATGAATCTAATAGTGCATACTCATCACAACATGCATTCTAATAATCTATATCACATATAAATTATTAAAACTTGAAACTTTAAAGGAGAAGGGTTAAGAACACTTTTCAACTTTAAGCTCTGATGCCAATTGTAGGAAACCGTTTCCTTTTGCATGGCAGAAGTTGCTTGTAGTGGCACCGGGTCCGGTATGGATCTTCAAAATTTTCTTTGCCTTCTCCTTTGTTGTAGTAGCCAAGATCAATCTTTTGGTGTCCAACACTTGGATCAACCACTCGATCTTTCGAACTATGACTCAAACCAACAAACCGAAGTGTGGGCTTCACTCACTAAGATCAAATCTCTAAACTATTTAGAGAACTAAGATGTTACAAATGGTGTTTGGCTTTAGGAATTTCACAACACTTGTGAATGCTAGAACTCTCTCTATTTTCTCTCAATTCTTTTCTCACAACAATTTTGTGAATGAATGCAAAGTGTTAGCCTTAAAAAAGTGTGAGAAATGGTAGAGATTATATTCTCTTACACAAGCCAACTAACCTTGTCATTAAACATCTAATGTTTTCTTGCAATGGCCAATACAAAAATGTGAATGCCATACCAAAATATAGAAATGTTAAGCTAAAGACAATGGCTTTGTCATTAAGCATTCAATGATTTCTTTCCATGGCAAACACATAAATGTGGAGTCCATACCAAAGCATATAATGCATTAGCTAATGACAAATATATTAGGTGTATACATGTCACTTAATAGACATAATTGCTTGGATGACATGGTAAGCCATATAGCTTTGTCTCCATTGGTAAATAAAAATCAATATCTTAATAATGATTTATTTACCATCAATTATGTTGTAGTAATTATCTCATAACTATTACTAACTTGATTATCTCATAATCAAAGAATTCTAGAAAATATTAAGTTAAACTAATTTAACATATTCATTTGTGACAATAAATATTATTAATCTCATTAATAATAAATAAATAAATATAATGTGAGCATATAATTAGACAATTTAATTATATTAGGTTTGCTACAGTTAATCGAGCTAGCACGGGGACCAAATGGACCTCCGGTTCCGAGCTCCAATAATTTCGAAATATTAATTAAACTCTTTAATCAAATATTACGAATTATTAGGTCCGCGTTATTCCACTAAAAAACTCGAAGTTGAACTCCCGTTACCGTAGATGTATTAAATAAACCGAACAACTTTGGTGTCCATCGATTTAGTCATTACATATTGATATAGCCCTTCACGAATATCTCATAAATAGAGCCGGGTCATAAGTCCGTTAAACCCCTCTAAATATTTTATCTCTTAAGCACCATTGATTCTATAATGAACAATTAATTCATAACAATTATGAATATAAAACTTTCTATTCGCAATAGAAAAGTTGAGTGCTCAAATTGTTCAAGTCCCGAATCAACTCTTAAAAGAGATATTCATCTGCTTCTCATAAGATGTAGTGAATTCTATATCTATGTAAAACATTCCCAGCTACATATCAAACCATATCCCCAAAGTACGTAGTTATTGGCCGGGAATACAACACCAACCTCACCATAGTAAATCAAAGGACATAGCCTGTCATGAAGAAGTTCGTAATATACTCAGGATTAAGATCGAATCCATATATGACCATCTATTAGATAAAATGAATTTCTTTGGTTAGCAGATATTAAAAGAAATTCATATTTATCTGAGTCCAGTCCTATATGTCTCATCATACAAGGTGCCTTCATTCCCATGTCACTACATGAATGATCTTAGATCAAGGTCGTCATACAAGTATAGAATGGACCGCAGCTATAGATTAACCACAAACAAAGTACCATCTTTGTTTGCTCTCTATGGACTATTTGGATTACTGACTCCAGACTTAAATCCTCTCGTGCATCAAACATACACTAAGTCTAAAGGTACAAGAGTAATTAAGGTAAATAAGACAATTGGACAATATGCGATATAAATCAAACAACTTTGATAAAATGAATAATGCATTTATTATTATTACAATAATCAATTCCATTTACAATACATGAAGCTCTAAGACATAAATCCCAACAGAAGGTAGAACTGAACCGAGCTACCGGGCTACTGTGGTCGGTCTCGGCTCTGATGTTGTCGGTCTCTGAAATTCACATCATGTTGTGTCCTCGGGGGGGGGAAGGAGATCCGGGAAACTATGTCCAAACACCATGCCAGACTGATGAATGACCCAAACCTTCTGAACATCCGTCTTCCAAAAGGAGAAAACCCATCTCTGCCCTTGTCGAACTGTTCAAATGCCTTGTTACAAAAATCACCATAAACAAGAATAATTCTTAGTGATAAGGGTTATTATAGTAAGATTTTTTTTAAGGACTTTGGATTTATTATTATTATAATTCATTTTTTTAATAGGCTAAATCAAATTTAAGCTATGATACCGACAATGTAGAATCAGAAGTTCAGTAAAAATGGGAAAATTTTAGAAAGAAACGAGAGAAATTTATAGAGAGAGAAAAAGAAGGATATAGATAATCTCTTTGGTTCTTTGGCCCTTTGTCTATCCTTGATTTCAAAGATCTAATGACATGGCATAAAAAATGTGGTCAAAATTGAGTTGTCTACTATTTGATGTTATATTATTAAAACTTTCATTTTTAACACCTAAATGCCAAATTTCAATTTTTTTCTCTCTTCTCAATTCTTTTGGTCTCCCCCCCCCCCCACAAATTTTTCTTCATGCATATGGCTCCATATGCATTGAGCCTCTGAATGGTCACTACCTTACTAATAGGTCCTGAACTCTTGTCTTATTTCATCGGAAAGTTGAAGTATCATCTTGGCTTGCTGCACAATTCAATGAATAAATATAACTTTTCGCCCATGCATACATTTATGTATGTTAGTGATGATCATCCATTCCTAAACCTGTTTTTTGGGTGAATTTCCCATGTTCAGGAACCAAAATAGGAACTTGGTTACATATATACTCCTGCAGATGCTATCGCTCAGGGACTCAGGTCTCATTCACTAAATGAAATTAGAATCCTATCCAAAACCATCAGCGACTGGGTTTGGACGTTTTGAAGATTGAAAGTACCATTCAATTCAGAACTTATTCTGGTTTGATCTTTCGAAGTAGATGTAGAATTCAGCTTCCATGCATGTCATGCATGATGTACAAAACAACTTTAGGTGGTAGATAAGATTTGTGGAAACTTTGAGCAATCTTCCAAAATATTTTCGATGGGCACTATTCATGTGTTGAAAAAAATTTGAGCCAGAATTTTTCAATAAATATAGAGCTCATTTGTGAGCTTAAGACATCCCAAACATTAAGCTTCAAGGCAAGAAAGCTTAGAGAGGGTAGAGAGTGAGTTTTTTTTTGTAAAGTTTAAACACTTTGTAAATTCTATTATTATAATAATAGAATCGGTAAACACTCTTCAGTGATCAGATAATCACAACAAGTGGTATCATAGCTTTGGTTATACATTGGGGGTCGTAAGATCGAAGAACGAAACTCTAATCGGAAAATTCATGTTCGGGAAAATTGTCAAAAATCAGTTTTGAGCATACCATCAACCATTCCATGTTTCGGGAAAGTTGTCAGAGAATCTGCACGTGCCAACCACAAAGCTTCCCACGAGCCACCACACGCATTACGCGTCGTACGCCATCTGTGTTGGGTTTCTACTATAGTCCCGGGATCGATTTCAAGCAATGAAACATATATGTGAATACTCGTAACAGCATGACGGAATCATACTTACAATGATCGGCTTTTGCGACGCGAGGAACATCAAAATCTTCAAGCTTTTCCTTCCTTGAAGTCTCGGCTTTGGGCTGATTTTTCTGCTCCAATTTCAGTCCAAGCTCCAAGCTTTCGAATGGTGATTCCAAGCTCACAACTTGGTTTCCCTATCACCTTCGCAAGACCTCGAATGTGTGCTAGCACTTGGTAATTTTTGCCACAAAAATCACCTAAGCTTCTCCTTGTATTCTCGGCAAAATGCAGAAAAAAGAAGAAGAAAACAGCCCCTTGGGCGTGAGAGGGAAGATGAGAGAAGAGAGAAAATGTGTTTTGTGTGTTAGTTAATTGATTTCCAAAATCAATTAAAACATATACCAATTTTTCACTTTCAAAAAGTCAAGGCATTAAAGCCAACCAACTACCACCATCAATCACTCATGACAAGTTGTTAAATCACTCAAAGTGACTAGACATCACATCAATCGATTGACTAGTGATTTGACGCTTGATGTGACTTACGGGCCGCACTTAAATTCTCAATGTGAGTGCGCCCGCAAACACTCCCGGGCTCGGGTTCGCACTTAAAATCTAATTTTAATTCCGCGTCGAAATTCAATTTCGTATAATATATCGAATATATTATTTTATCGATTAATTCCAAATTAATCGTTTTCTCTCATTAATTAATATTTTATCCCAGATAAAATATCTCCGCAATTAATCCCAGATTAATTTTCTCTCTCATCTAATTAATCCCAGATTAATAAAGTGTGAGTCATACGTCATCGGTAAATCTTCGGGAAGCGACCCATGATATCCCCGGATATGTTGGCAGTAAATCCGGTCGTCAGACTATCCGAACATGTACGTACCTAATACTACGTTTTTACCGATTTACAAGACATGGTTGGCTTCTAGCAAAACACCGTGCCTACCCAATTCTCCAGAAATATTCTTACTGGAATATGTGATCTATATCAGGCGTAGTATACGTAGTATTGCGTATTACGATCCAGCATCAGATGTCACGTGCAAGGCCTGGGGCTGGAATCGTGTCTGCCCCGTACGAAGCACATATCGGATCTCTGGTAACTAGTCTCTATAATCGGATAAACATGACCTAGTCATAATATCCCGATAGCTGCATCATAGAAGAGCACCAGTTCCGTATCCTACGTGATCATCATCTCCACTATGACTGGAGTGATACTTCCATCTCGACATCACACCCAATACACTACGATTCTCAATATACCCAAAAGAGGCGTACACAGAACCTGTTAAAGCCCTGGACGACCAAAACCAAAGTATATTGATTGTCGCAAGTATTAGCGGTGCAAGTCTCAGGTTAAGACCAAATACACCTACCCTGATTCGGACTTCCATAGACACATAGTCATACTACCAATGGAATTCCGAGTGGTCTATCCAGAGCGAAGCTGTTTCCGTACCATCGGTAAACACAACCTCCTATTACACTTGCATGAGTATTCTATACCCAAATATATGAGAACTATGTCGTTATGCTTCCATAACACGCACAAGTGCAATACTAGTCTATTCTGCATTATCGATGTCCAATCTCGATAATACTACGACTAGGGATATTTAATGATTAAACCTTCGTGGATTGATACTGTCTCATATCATCTCAATCCGGAACTAATCATATGGACCTTCTATCATTTATACATCTTGGTAATCTAATTACAAATGATAAAAGAGCAATTTCCATTGTCACATAGTTAATTTGTACAACAACACCATGATCTGTACAAATAGTGATGCTATGGGCCATAACTGTCCAACAATCTAACACCTCATCAATCACCGAGTCAATAGCCACGTCAGCGCCGAGTAAGTAGACACGTTAGCACCACGCCATCTCAAACGTCAGCAATCAAGCCCAGTTAGCTGCCACGTCATCTTCCATGTCAATAATCAGGCCCAATCAGCTACCACATCATCAAACATATGTCAGCTACGTGAACTGCCATGTAAATTGGAAGACATATTCCCGGCCAAGACAGCTCGGAATAAATCCTTAATAATGAGGCGTTTGGTGAACTTGAAGCTATGAAGTGAAACTTTCGTTGCAGAATACACCAATAAGTTTCAAAGCCTGGTGAACCAGTGGTTTGCACAACACATGCAACTGGGAGATGAAGTACAAGCCCTCTTATTACTCAGTTCTTTTCATGATAGTTGGGAGTCATTGGTGGTTACTCTCAGCAATTCGGCTCATAGAGGCAAAATTACTATGCCTATGGTAAGAGATGCCATATCAAATGAGGTGGCCAGAAGAAAAGACGTGGGTACATATCAGACACAAGCCCTTGTCACGGAGAATCAAGGAAGACAAAAAGATCAAAATCGAGGTGGAAGGAGAGGTAGAAGCAAAAGTTGAGGTAAATCCACAGACGGAAGAAAACCCACTTACAAGTACTACTATTGTGGCATAGAAGGCCACTTAAAGAAAAATTACCGGAAGCTGCAACGAGAGCAGGGTCAAGGCAATTCCCAGTCAAAGAATAATGATGCAGAGACACTAGTAGTTGCCTCAGGAGATGTTGTTATCTGCTCCATCCAGGAAGAAACATGTCTTCACACCGCAACTCAAGATGTTGAGTGGGTGGTAGATACTGCAGTATCCTACCATGTCACCTTTCACAAGGATTTCTTCATAACATACAAAGTGGGAGACTTTGGATCAGTGAAGATGGGAAAAACTAGTTCCTCTCAAATAAGAGGAATTGGTGAAATTCAGATGCGGACAAATACATGGTATACAATAACCCTGAAGGAGGTGAGACATGTTCCAGAACTTCAGCTCAATCTATTTTCAGGGGTAGCCCTTGACAAACAGGGTTATGCTAGCCACTTTAGATGGCATATGGAAACTAATAAAGGGTGCCATGGTTATTTCCAGATGACATATTTGTGGAACGTTATACAAGACTCATGTGAAGATATGTGCAGAGAGCCCAATGTAGCTGAACATGAGGTTTCTCAAAATCTATGGCACTAGAGACTCGGTCAGATGAGTGAGAAAGGGTTGTCTACATTGATAAAGAATGATCTAATAACTGTATCTAAGAATGTTGTTCTAGATCCTTACAATCACTGTCTATTCGGTAAACTACATAGAGTCTCATTTAATCTCTCTTCTATAAGAAGATCAGAGTTGTTCAGTCTGGTGCACTCTATTGTTTGTGGTCCATTTGGAGGTTAATTCACTACGCGGTAACAAATACTTTCTGAATTTCATTGACGAGGCTTCTCGGAAAGTGTGGGTGTATTTTCTGAAAACAAAGGATCAGGTCCTGGATTAATTCAAATTGTTCCATGACATGGTAGAGCGTGAAACATGGTAGAATCTGAAGTGCCTTCGCACAGATAATGGAGGCGAGTACACTTACAAAGAGTTTGATGCCTACTGTGGTAGATACGACTTTAGACACGAAAGGACTATTCCATGCATCCCACAACATAATGGTGTTGCTGAAAGAATAAACCGCACCTTTATGGAGAAATTCAGAAGCATGGTCAGCATAGCTAAACTACCAAAGCCATTCTGGGGAGAAGCTTTTCATGCCGCTTGCTACCTGATCAACAGATCAACATCTGTATCGTTGAATTTTGAGATTCCGGAGAACGTTTGGTCTAGTAAGAATCCCTTTTATTCTCACCTTAAAACATTCGGCTGTTTAGCCTTTGCACACGTATCCAATAAGCTCAGCTAGAAGATTGATGCAAGGACTAGTCCATGCATCTTCATAGGCTATGGAGACGGGGAATTTGGATACATGTTATAGAAGACATTGAAAAGCCCAAGATGTCTTCTAATTCCAATACCGACAAAACTGAATCAAATCCAGATACAACCCCGACACCAACACGAGCGGCCAAAGAAAATTATAGGGTGTTTGATATGTCAGAAGAAAAACCAGAGGAAGATGTTGAGTATGGGAGCTGTACCCGCTCCATCAGAGGCTACATGATCATCCACAGATCTGGATGATGATAGACCTCCAGAAACCAATGAACCTATAGTACCAAGATCTGAGTGAGGTCGGATTCCATTAAATAGATACTCGGGATCTGACTAATTTCTGCTTACTGACGATGGGGAGCTGGAAAGTTTCAAGGAAGCTGTATCTCATAAAGACAAAGGAAAATGGATGAACGCAATACAAGATGAAATGAAATCTCTGCAGAAGAATCATACTTATGAGATACTCAAGCTCTCGCAAGACATTAAGGCACTGAAGAACAAATGGGTGTTCAAGATAAAGAAATATGACAATAGAAATGTGGTGAAACATAAAGCCCAGTTAGTAGTCAAAGGATTCCTACAGAAAAAGGAATCGACTTTGATGAAATTTTTTCACCATTTGTAAAAATGACTTCAATCTGAGTTATCTTAGGATTGGTAGCCAGTTTGAACTTAGACCTTGAACATATGGATGTTAAGGCATCATTTCTTCATGGTGATCTACATTAAGAAATCTACATGGAGTAGCCAGAAGGTTTCAAGATTTCAAGAAAAGAGAACCTTGTTTGCAAGATGAACAAGAGCTTGTACGGCCTCAAGCAAGCACCAAGGCAGTGATACAAGACGTTTTACTCATTCATGGTGAGTCAAAACTATAAAAGAACTTCAGCAGACCGGTGTGTTTACATTCAAAGGTTTCCGGATGGAAATTTCATTGCTCTTCTATTACATGTGGACGACATGTTGATCGTTGGATAAGATGCAGCGAAGATCAGTCAGCTGAAGAAGGAACTCTCTAAGTCTTTTGAAATGAAAGACTTAAGACCAGCTCAATAAATTTTGGGAATGTAAATAGTTCGAGATAGGCAGAACAAAAGGTTTTGGCTTTCACATGAGAGTTATATTGAACGGATAATAAAAAAAATTCGATATACAGAAGCCAAACCTATCAGCATCCCGCTAGCTCACCATTTCAAACTGAGCAAGAGTTTGTGCCCCTCATCCAAGAAAGAGATAGAGGAGATGACATCGATACCATATTCTTCAGCAGTTGAAAACCTATTGTATATTATAGTATGTATTAGGCCAGATATTGCTCATGTAGTGGGTGTAGTAAGCCGTTTTCTCTCTAACCCAGGAAAACAACACATAGAGGCACATCCATATTCGCTATCATTGGATATGTGAGGTGATGGATCAACAACTGTTGAGACTAGTGAAGATCCATACAGATGAGAATCCAGCTCATAGCTGTCCTATGGAAATCATTACGGATGCAGTTGGAAGGGGAGAATTGTATATTCCAGCTGCCATGCATGATGTATAAAACAACTTGAGGTGGAAGATAAGATTTGTGGAAACTTTGAGCAATCTTCCAAACTACTTTCGATGGGCACTATTCATTTGTTGAAAAATTTGAGCCATAATATTACTATAAATACATAGCTCATTTGTGAGCTTAAGCATCCCAAACATTAAGCTTCAAGGCAAAAAAGCTTAGAGAGTGTAGAGAGAGTGAAGTTTTTTGTAAAGTTTAAACACTTTGTAAGAATTCGATTTTTCCTCATAAACGCTCTTCAGTGAATCAAAGAATCACAACAGAAGAATGAGATGAAGACTCATATAATATCTGCCCACATATACATGTTCATTTCCCTTCTGCTATGAGTTTTAGTACTTGTATCTATTTTTTACTAACATCAAAGTATACATAGATGTACATCTCTGCTACGAGACAAGCATCAGTAATGTTGAAGAACTCTCTGTTGGAGGATTAGTGTCATTAAACGGAAAATTAACATACAACCAAACAGATCAAAACCAAAAAATCTAACCAAACTATGGAAAACCCTAAAACTTGAAATATAATGAAAAACCTGGAAAAATTAAAAACGGATCCAAGTCGAGATCTCTCTGTCCTTAAGAACTTATTAACCTCCGTCACGGTACTCTACGCATGCAATGTGGCTAACGTACTCCCAGAATTCCTTGGATACTTCTTGTTCAAGGGGAACTCCTTAACAAGTGTTTGAACTTGGAATATGGTGGAACTCTCTCAGACTCAAGAAAATAATAATATGAGACTTCTTACTACTGTAATTTTCGGATTTTGTTTCAGATCTTGAGAGTGAAAATGGAGGCCTCCTTATAAAGGCATGGAAGGGTGCCTCAAGGGCACCCTTTGGGTTGGGGTGCAACCCTCGAAAGGGTTATAACCCTCCCATGCATCCCTTGGAGCCTAGAAGCATGTAATACTCATTGGAGGACATGTCCCTATACGGTACCATCCAAGGGACATGTCCCTCCTCCATCTAAACAAAAAATATTTGAAGAATTTACAACAATCCCCCACATTTCTTCAAATATTCATGTAGACACTTGAGAGAGATTCCGTGAACTAAAGCTGCATCGAACTAGGTAGCTTTCGCCTTGAACCTTTCCTAGTGAATGAAAATCAGATTTACTTGGCAAACTAGTGACCCATAGTCTTGAACTGTTCTGCCGTTGGTGTAAACCAAGACAATTGCCAACACACAGCTTTACTTCGATCATTTCTTGTTCTACGGTCATGTTCATTTCGGCCATGAACATCGGTCCTGGATTCATCAAGCACTTTAGGGAAATCAGCCTGAAAAATCACATGGAAGCGGCCTCACTTCTTACTTGAAATATGTGATCATATATGAAGAGGTAATTTGTATTAACCCCCATTAGGACTCATCTCCTAATATAGTGATCATTAAAATCCTTAGCTTATCCTAACCTTGCCAGACAGCACTCGGTGTAATTATCGGAATAGGAAAGAGTACAAAACTCTTATGTGCTTGTTTTGAATTGCACAAAGTTTCAGTTGTCCCTTTTGAACCTTGATCTTGGGATCTCCAGTCAGTTCAGTTGGGTTTCCACAGTGAAAATTCTTAATTTATAGGCTTCAAGCCCATTTCGCTCGATGATTTCTCAACTTGCTCTCTAGGTAAACCTTTAGTAAGTCGATCCGCTAGGTTTTCTTCGACTTAACATAATCGATCGATATTATGCCACTTGAGAGCATTTGACGTATGGTATTATGTCTCCGACGTATGTGTCGAGACTTACCATTATACATTGTATTTTGGGCTCTCCCAATAGCCGATTGTCTATAACAATGTATGCTTATTGCTGGCACCGGTTTGGGCCAACTAGGAATATCCTCCAGGAAATTTTGAAGCCATTCCGCTTCTTCCGCAGTTTTGTCTAATACTATGAACTCTGATTCCATAGTAGACCGGGCAATGCATGTTTGCCTCGAGGATTTCTATGACACGACTGTATTACCAAGTGTGAAAATAAATCCACTCGCAGATTTGGAATCCATTGTATCAGATAAACAGTTAACATCGTTGTATCCCTCTAGAACAATATGATATCTCTCATAATACATCCCATGTTTTGAAGTTTCTCTCAGATGCCTCAAAACTCTTACTATGGCCTTCTAGTGGTTATGTCCTAGATTGCTTGTATATTTGCTAAACATGTTCACAGCTTGAGCGATATCAGTTCGTGTGCAATTCTTGAGATACATCAGACTTTCGATGATTCTCGAATACTCTAATTGCGATACGCTTGAGCCAGTATTCTTTGATAGATGAAGAGTTAGGTCTACAGGAGTTCTAGCCACATTTAGATACCCTTTGTTATATTTCTCAAGTATCTTCTCAATATAATGATTCTGAGATAATATATATCCGTCTGATGTCCTAGAAATCTTTTTATTCCTAGGATCACATCAGCTACTCCTAAATCTTTCATATCAAATCTATTGGATAACACGTTCTTGGTAGACTGAATCATTTCATAATTACTACCAATTATCAGCATATCGTCTACATAGAGACACACAATGACATATTCTTTTTTAGTTGATTTGGTGTACACACACTTATCACACTTATTGGTTTTGAACCCACTTGACAACATCTCTTTGTCAAATTTCTCATGCCATTGTTTAGGTGCTTGCTTTAATCCGTACAACGATTTTACAAGTTTGCACATTTTCGGTTATTGTCTAGGAACATTGAAATCGTCTAGTTGTTCCATGTAAATCTCCTTATCCAATTCACCATTCAAGAATGCCATCTTTACATCCATTTGATGTATTTCAAGACCAAATATAGCTGCTATGGCTATGAGCATTCTTATTGATGTGATACGAGTCACTGGTGAATATGTGTCAAAGTAATCAAGGTCTTCTTTTTATCTATAACCTTTTATGACAAGTCTCACCTTATACTTATCTATTGATCTATCTAGTTTCATCTTCCGTTTGAATATCCATTTGTAGCCCAATGGCTTACAACCTAGAGGAATATCAACCAACTCCCAAGTATGGTTCTGTAGGATTGAATCAATCTCATTGTTGATAGCCTCTTTCCGACAAGGTGCCTCTGGCGAAGACATTACTTCCTTATAGCTTTGAGGCTCATTTTATAACAAGTATGTCAGAAAATCGGGACCAAACAACTTAGACGTTCTAGCTCTCTTGCTATGTCTAGGTTCGATTTTCTCAACGTTTGCACGTTGATCTGACTCTTGGTCAACCTGATCACTATTTTTGACAGTATCAATAGTTCTTTTGAGAGACTATGTTCTTTGTCTTTCCTTACAAGGAAATGTCTCTTAAACAAATATCGCATTCCTTGACTCAATTATCATATTCGGATTGATGTCAGGAATCTCAGACTTATGTACCAAGAATCGATACACACTACTGTTGCGAACATATCCGATGAATATACAATCAACAGTTTTGGGTCCTATTCTAACCTTCTTAGGTTTAGGAACCATTACTTTGGCAAGACACCCCTACACTTTTAGATATTTGTAGAAAGATACATGACCTTTCCACCACTCATATGGTGTCTTGTCCAATCTTCTGTGAGGAAGCTTGTTCAGAACGTAGTTCACGGAAAGCAAAGCTTCCCCCCACAAGTTACGGGGTAAACCAGAGCTTGTCAACATGGCGTTCATCATTTCCTTCAATGTCCGATTTTTGCGCTCAGCAATCGCGTTTTGTTGAGGTGAATAAGAAGCAGTGGTTTCTTGAATAATTCCATGATTGGTACAATATTCACCAAATGGTGACACATATTCACCACCTCTATCGCTCCCGATTCTCTTGATTTTCTTGCCAAGTTGATTTTCAACTTCGTTCTTATAGTGTACAAAGCTCTCAATAGCTTCATCTTTGCTCCTCAGCAAATACACATAACAAAATCTTGTGCTGCCATCGATAAAAGTGACAAAGTACTTTTTACCGTCTCTTATTTGCACAATATTGATATTACACACATCAGTGTGTACAAGTTCCAAGGGTTCAGAATTGCGTTCTATGGAATGAAATGATGCTCTATGCATTTTTGCTTCAACACATGCCTCACACTTATGTTGGCTATCAATTGCAAATTTAGGTATAAGGTCCATGTTAATTAATTTACGCATTGTATCATAATTAACATTTCCTAACCTCCCATGCCATAAATTTTATGACTCAATAATATAAGCGGAAGTTTTAGCTTTATTAATAGCACTGTGTCGATTGACAGTCATTACATTGATTTGAAAAGGCCCTCAATGAGGTATCTTTTTCCTACATACACATCATTTTTGGTCAATACAAATTTATCAGAAATAAATACAAGCTTAAAACCAGCCTTGCTAAGGAGAGAGCCCGAGACCAAGTTCTTCCGAATATCAGGAACATGCAAAACATTCTTCAATGTAAGCTCTTTTCCATATGTCATCTTCAGAACCACTGTGCCTTGTCCAACCACTCTAGAGGTAGACGAGTTCCCATTGTCAGATGATCACCGCCATCGACCTTCTGATAAGAGGAAAACATCTTGCTATCTGCACAGATATGTCGAGTAGCCCCAGTGTCTACCCACAATTCTCTCGGATTCCCAACCAAGTTGGCTTCGGTTACCACTGCTAATAGGTTCATCTCTGAGATCTCATCAGTCAGTTGCTCATCTTCAGTGATATGGGCCTCATTTTTCTTTTTCTTGCCCTTGTCATGAGACTTCTTGTTTCTGCAGTCCTTTTCCATATGACCGCTCTTTCCACAGTTGTAGCACTTCCCCTTGAACTTCTTGTTTGCTTGGGAAGAATCAGCTCCACTGTTCTTTCTCTTTTTTCTACCCTTAGACTCCATAGTCTTGTAGCTGGCCTTCTCGGACTTCCTGTTGTCCTCTTGATCCTCAGTCGAACCCCAAGGTCTTCAAGACTCATCTATTTCTTTTTGTGTTTCAGATAGCTCATGAAGTCCTTCCATGATGGAGGTAACTTTTCAATGATGTTGGAAACTTGAAATGTCTCACAGAGTTTCATCCCCTCATCCAATATTTCATGAATGATCAAATGCAGTTCACCCAACTGAGACATTACTGTTCTTGAATCTACCATTTCGTAGTCCAAGAACCTACCCACGATAAATTTCTTTTGCCCGGCATCCTCGATTTTGTATTACTTCTCGAGAGATTCTCAGAGAATCTTCGCAGAAGTCATACCTTGATACACATTGTACAAGGTATTGTCAAGTCCACCCAAAAGGTAGTTCTTGCACAAGAAGTCGCCAGACGACCATATCTCTTCTCGCAGTTGTTTGGCTGTTTCCGATTCACCCTCCACAGGACCCGGAGGATCTTTGAGGTTCTTAGCCAACTGGGGAGTTGTCAGGTAGAACCACATTTTGCTCTGCCACTGTTTAAAGTTTGCTCCACCAAACTTTTTCGGCTTCTCTCTATGAGAGACCGGTACTGTGATGTTTCCGCTAGCCATGTGTAATTGGAAAAACCAACAGAGATCAATAAGTCTACAAAAGAAAAATTACACAACGATCAACAAATTATCTTGTTCAAGTGATATACTAAGTATCCACAAGTTGTTCTATTGGACAGTAGTACCAATAAACACAAGTCCTTGAATTTTCGACTAAGGTTTCTGATGGAAAGTAAATAAAGGAATATTCCCAGAGGATGAGGGGGTCCGAAGTAACCACTTAAATCCCTGACCACTTAGGCTCTTATCGCCTTTTTGACAGAATATCATTTAAACACTTCCTCAATAGAATCTCTTAGCAATTCAAAACTTAGTATTGCACTTTTAATTTTACAATACTATATTCGATATGTGTAGATATATGTGTATGTGTCAATCAAGATTAGATGAAATTACTTGTGTAAGATTACACTTTAATTTCCCAACCAAGTATGCAACACTAAAATGATAAGTTCTTAAGATTGTTGGAGGATTAGTGTCATTAAACGGAAAATTAACATGCAACCAAACATATCAAAACCAGAAAATCCAACAAACGGATCCAAGTCGAGATCTCTCTGTCCTTAAGAACTTATTAGCCTCCGTCACGGTGCTCTACGGATGCAATGTGGCTAACGTTCTCCCAGGATTCCTTGGATACTTATTGTTCAAGAGGCACTCCTTAACAAGTGTTTAAACTTGGAATATGGTGGAACTCTCTCAGACTCAAGATAACAATAATATGAGACTTCTTACTATTGTAATTTTCGGATTTTGTCTCAGATCTTGAGAATGAACATGGAGGCCTCCTTATAAAGGCATGAAAAGGTGCCTTAAGGGCACCCTTTGGGTTGGGGTGCAACCCTCCAAAGGGTTATACTCATTCCATGCATCACTTGGAGCCTAGAAGTATGTTATACTCATTGGAGGACATGTCCCTATAGGGTACCATCCAAGGTACATGTCCCTCATCCATCTAAACCACAATATTTGAAGAATTTACAACACTTTCACCAATCAATCTGGTGAGTATCCTTCAATTGAACCCATGGAAGAACTAAATTCCAACCCAAGATTGGGAAAAAAATTAGATGGAGCTTTCACAGTGAATGAACCCCTTCATATATACCATGTATATGTGTACGTATATTTTATTATCAATAAATATTTAGTAGGAAGATCATCATGTTTGCACTTTTGTTAGGTTGGCACAAAAATATTTGTGATGGTTTGCACTTCATGTAGTGAAGCAAGTGCAAATGCTCATTTGTTGCCCAAAGTAGTTATTTCAAGTAGATATATTCATTGTTATGGAATTGTTTAACAAAAGTTGTGATGTTTCTGTTGGAGTTTCTACGGTCTCGAGGATCGAATAACAAGAATAAAACAACATGCAAATACAATCAATGAAGTTGTGGAATACTTACATCGAGCGGTTGAGTGATGCGGTGATGAACAAAAAATCTTTTTCTGCCCTTTGAGAAGCTCGGCAGTGGCAGTTTTAGTGTCCTCCATTTTCGGCTTTGGGTGAGCTCCATCAAGCTCCAAGCTTTATGTTGAATCCTTGCTCATGGGTGGGTTTCCCTATCACCTTGGTATGTCTCATTTGAGTGCTAGCTCTCTTGATTTTTGCCACAAAAATCATCACATTTCTTCTTCCTTGTTCACGGTTTTTGCCCAGAAAAACAGCCGACTTTGGGCGTGAGGAAGAGAGAAGATGGGGGAGAGAGAGAGAGAAAAATGTGTTATGGTTAAATTAATTTCCAAAATCAATAAATAAAACATATACCAAAATTTGTGAAAAGCTTTCAAAAAATAAACACAAATTTGGCTCCAAAATGGCATTAAATGCTATCAACCACTCACATCACTATTTACATCAATCAATCAATCAAGTGACAAGTTGTCACATCACTCAAAGTAACTAATGATTTGACGCTTGATGCGACTAGTGATTTGACGCTTGAAGTGACTTGCGTGCCACACTCGAATTCGAAATGCGAATGTGCTCGCAAACACTATCGGGCTCGGGTTCACTAATTCTAAATTAACGAATTTTCCGTTGCGACGTAATTAAATGATTATGCCTAGTGAAATCACTATTCACGTCGCTAACGAATTAATTTTAAATTAACTCGTTCGCCCGAATTAAAATTTAATTTTAATTCTGTATCGAAATCCAATATAATATATCGAATATATTATTTTATCGATTAATTCCAAATTAATCGTTATCTCTCTTTAAATGATATTTTATCCCAGATAAAATATCTCCGCAATTAATCCCAGATTAATTTTCTCTCTCATCTAATTAATCCCAGATTAATTAAAGTGCGAGTCATACATCATCGGTGAATCTTCGGGAAACGACCCATGAGATCCCCGGATATTTGGTAGTAAATCCGGTCGTCGGACTATTCGAACACGTAAGTACCTAGTACTACGTTTATACCAATTTACAAGACAAGGTTGGCTTCTAGCAAAGCGCCATGCCTACCCAATTCTCCAGAAATATCCTTACAGGAATATAGTGATTTATATCAGGCGTTAGTATACGTAGTATTGCGTATTTCGATCCAGTATCGGATGATCACATGCAAGGCCTGAGGCTGGTACAGTGTCTGTCCCGTACGAAGTATATATCGGATCATTAGCAACTAGTCTCTTTATTATTGGATAATCATGACCAAGTCATATTATCCCGATGGTTGCAACCCTCAGAGAACCAGTTCTGTATCCCTGCACGATCATCATCTCCATGACTGGAGTGATACTTCCGTCTCGACATCACACCCAACACACTACGATTCTCAATATACCCAACAGAGGCGTACACAGAACCTGTTAAAGCCCTGGACGACCTAAAACCAAAGTATATTGATTGTCGCAAGTATTAGCGGTGCAAGTCTCAGGTTAAGACCAAATACACCTACCCTGATTTCGGACTTCCATAGACACATAGTCATACTACCAATGGAATTCCGATGGGTCTATCCAGAGCGAAGCTTTTTTCCGTACCATCGGTAAAACACAACCTCCTACTACACTTGCATGAGTATCCTATACCCAAATATATGAGAACTATGCTGTTATGCCCTCACAACGCGCACAAGTGTAATACTAGTCTTTTGCGCATTATCGATGTCCAATCTCGATAATACTCTGACTAGGGATATTTAATGATAATCCTTCACGGATTGATACTGTCTCATATCATCTCAATCCAGGAACTAATCATAAGGACCTCCTATCATTTATACATCTTTGTGATCTAATCACAAATGATAAGAGAGCAATCTACTTTGTCACATAGGTAATTTGTACAACAACACCATGATCTGTACAAATAGTGACGCTATGGGTCATAACTGTCCAACAATCTCCCACTTGGCCTATAGCCAGTCACTCGAGTGTCTTACACCCGAACTATGTACGGTTCGCTCAAATTCTGAGAAAAGGCTTTCGTCAGCGGATTTACATGATTATCATCTGATGCGATTTATTCGATCATCACATCGCCACAATGTATGATCCGAACGAATCAGATGAATATCGAAGTATATATCTGGATTGTTGTTGAGACCATTAATTATTTAGCCTGTGTTGTAGCCTAGCTCAGCTGCTAACATAATTATATCAAATCTAATTAGATTTATTATCGACCCAGATGGCTTCTATTGCTGCCTCAGCTGCAACAATAATCCACTTTAGTTGTTTATTCGGTAACAATATCTTGCTTGGAAGATTTCCAGCTCACTGTTCCATTGTTCAAACTTTATAGTACCGTTGTTACGACTTATAGTCGTTTTATCAGTTTAGGAAACTTGCTACAGTGAATCCAATCACTTCAAGTTCTCATTCTCCATAGTTTAAGACAGCATCCTTAGATCTCTAAGATACTAAGGATGTTCTTAACATCAATTTAGTGACTATCACTTGGATTGGCTCGATTGTGAATCCATATGCTCAAAGCGTATGAGTCACCAGGTCACGTACATTTCAATCGTAAAGTCTGACGAGTTCGAGATTTAACTAAAATTAAATCTATCCAGATCTTTATTCCTATAATAAAGGTTGTTTTCTCCACGAGATTCTAAGGAGAATTTTTACGAAAGCCAAACTTTCACCGATTGTTATATGGGAATGTCATTTCCAAGAAATGACATATATTATCATTATTTTATAAGACAGCCACTGTCAGTGCGCTCCCACTAACCCTCTTATATACATAAGAATCATTTTCGTTTTGAATCAAATCATATACCATTATGATTACATCAAAACGATAATTCCAAGAACGCAATACTTGCTTCAATCCATACATGGATCGAATAACCTGCAAACCTTGTTTGCTAGTTATGGTACGAAAAAACCGTCAGGATATTGTAAACATCCTCCAAAAGGTTTCCGTTAAGGAAAGAGGTTTTGGCATTCAGCTGTCACGTTTCATGAATGAAACATGCATCATTAGCAAGCATTATCCAAATGGATTTACCGTGGCAACAGGTAAAAGGTTTCGTCGTAATCGACACAATGTTGATAACGATACATTTTCGCTAAAAGCCTAGCTTTACACGTTGGTATGTTGCCTTCCACGTTTGTCTTCTTTGAAGATTTATATAGTACCAATAGACACAATGCCTTGTGGTACATCAACTAGTATCCAAACTAGGTTGATATACATTGAATCCATTTCGGATTATATGGCATTTTGCCATAATAGGGAGCTTGTATCACTTCCTCATACGTAGTCAGTTCGTATTCCTCAATAAGATTGACATCTTTATGAGGTGAGATCAGAAACCCATACCTCAGGTTGTTTTCTGACTCTCTCTGACATACGCGATTCTTGTGTATTCGAAGATTACTGGTTTAGTTTCATCCTTGATGAACTATTTATGTTCCAATAAGGACGCGGTGCCTGGATTAGTATTACTCCGATTTTCATCGAGTTTTACTATCCTCCCACTTACCACTGCATATAGGTATTCCTCTTAGGAAAACCGCATGGTGAGCAACAATTAAATTGTTCTCTTGTGAGTTGTATAAGTACTATACTTTGGTATCCCTAGGATAACCTACAATTGGTCACTTATCCAATTTGGGTTTTAGTTTGGTATCATCCAAACATATCCCTAGCATACCCAAATAATCAGAAATGAGAAACCCAGTTTCATTCCTGTTCATATCTAATATGAAGTCTGTCAAACAGATTTTTTTATGGAACCTTATTCAAAATAAGTTCTGCACTGTTTAAAGCTTATCCATTGAAGGAAATGGTAGCTCAGAGCGACTCAGGATTAACCTTATCATGTCTAACAAAATTCGGTTACTCTGTTCGGACACACCGTCAAATTGACGTGTTCCGTGAGGAGTCCTCATTGAAAGAATACTATACTCTTTCAAGTATATGAGAAACTTATTGCTTAAGTATTTTCATCATGGTCTAACCGTGATGGTTTAATACTTTAGCCGATCTGTTTGTCTATTTCGGGTCGAAACTTTAAAAGTTTCTGATTTATGTTTCAAAAGAAACACTTAACCATAACGCGATGCCACATCCGTAAAGGTCATGAAATATTCATATCCACATCTAGCCTAGCTAGACATGGGCCCACTTGCTTCACTATGAACTAGGGCTAACAGATCGGTGGCATTTGCACTTTTACCAAGTAAAGGTATTTTAGGCACTTTGCCCAATAAACCAGATTCGTAGACTTTATTTGAATAGAATCAAATTTGTCCTAGTACCCACTCTTCGAAAGTGTGGATATACGATTCTTGTTTTAATTGTGTCCCAGACAACAGTGCCACTTTTAAGTTTCTTCTGATCAAATCAGTTTGAGCTATTTGTTTGTCATGTTATATGTTTGAGATTTATTTATATTCAAAATATAAATACTTTTATTCACATCTAATGTGTTTATCTCAATATCATCTTTATATAATGAAACACTTTAGTTTTCTAGAATATAAAGGTATATCCGCAACAGATTATACTCTGATGTAGAGATAATGTTTCTAGTCAACTAGTTACATTCTAACAGTTTCCTAATATAAGTACACACCCAAAAGGTAGTTCATAAACTTAGGTATCTACGGTTAAAACAACGACAGTCGTCCCGTTTTCAATTCGCAGATTAATCTCAATCTGAAGTCAGTATCCTGATCACAGCAGATTCTGCACACCAGTACTTATTTATATACCACTTCCAGTATCTAAAATCCAATTTTAATACTAACAGTGAACATTTTATGACAAACGTATTTGAAGTCAGAGCCTTACCCGTCTTCAATTCCTTCATGTCTGCTTTGTTCAAACAGCAGTCACGCTTCCGCGATCCCATTTGCCACAATTTAGGCAGACATCTTGGAATATGTCCTTTGTCTTCCCAGAAGATTATAATGACTTTGCCTTTGCCCTTTTCCACACCCCAGAAGCGTTTGGCCAAGCCTTGGCCTTCCAGAATGTCGAAGTAAGATGCGTCTTGCGCTTCTTGCCTTATTGCAAACTTTATCTTTGACTCCTTGAGTATAGCTATTAACTCTCCAAGAGTTTATTATTGCAATATAGTACTTCTAAGATCTCTAAAGATCCTTCAAATTCATTATCATACTATAAGGATCTAATCTTTATTTCTGATTAAGAAATTAAGGAGTCTATTCGGCAAGTTTAATGGATTAAGTACTAAAGTTATCATCACATGAATCTTCCAAATATCATGCTCTACTATTTGCTTAACTCCGGGCTTAGGCCTAATATGTTATTTTATCAAATAAAGTAACTTATTAGTTTCCAGGACCATCCTCAAATTATTCCCAATTTGAAAATTAAATCATTTAAATATATTTTCCCAAGGATTATGTTTTTTAAATGTTAATCTTTCAATTTCATCTTGATTCTAATAGTCCAACTATTTAATCAACGATTTTCGGTACTATTTATTATAATGATTATTATAGTCCAACTATTTAATCAACTATAATTTAATATGTTAAAATCAATTATATTGATTACTATAATCCAATTATAAAATCAACTATAATTAATCAAATAATTCAAGTATATTGATTACTATAATCTAATTATATAATCAACCATACATGAATAGTTTGAATACAGTCCAATTGTTAATTAAAACAACGATTTAAATATTAGTCCAACTAACATTTAATTTATTTGACGAATAATTTGATATGAGCGCGTATGGCAAGTTACTAAACGAATATTGCAAATTTAATACTTGCCTCCCACTATTTTTCGGTGAGCCTCTAACCCTCTGTCGAGTACTCGGGAAACCGTGTTTCCTAGTTGGCTAAGATCCCGTTAAATGTCACACAATCTTGACTTTGGCCAACAAATTGTATGATAATTAACTAGGTAGATCTCTAAGATCAATTGGATCCCATCCAATTCCTAGATCCAGTAGGGGGACATCCAAGTCCGAAACATATATCTTATATATGCCAATATATCCAATATATTGCCTAACCTTTTTCCTCTGAATCAACTAAGCCTTGGCTTTGGTACAACAAACTTAGTGATCCCACTTAAGCGGAACCCATTGACCATGGAAAGCTTCGTAATCAATGTCGATGGACAAGAAGTGGTCTTGACTTTGGCCAACAAACCACAACTTGGACAAGACACCAATATGGAACAAAGCCTTCATGATTCAAACACATTCTCGACGGACAAAGGTCTTGACTTTGGCCAACATACCAATGCCAGTCTTGGATCTTGAGTAAGATTCACTCAATGGAAGGAAAAACGCTTAATATTTTGTGAGGTTTTTCGCGTGCAATTGGCAACCAATTTATTATCTTTGTTAATGTCTCATCATCATACACCCTATACATGCATTCTAAACACATAATAAAGCGCGTATAAATAAATAATAATGATATGCGGATGGATACTTAACACATTGATCCTAGATCAAATCTCTCCATTTCCTCTCTCCCGCTAGCACATGTATTACTTCTACCCGTTACATAACACTTCTAAAGAAACCTCATTTACATTCAGGGGAATAGGTGAGAAGAGAAATACAAAGAGTATGGAGGTAATAGGCTGGACACGCAGGTCCAATTAATAAATTCTAAATTTATTACAATAATTTCTAAAATTACCCCACCCATCTAATATCCATCCGATATACATTATTCATGCATCGCAACCATGTATTCACACAAGCATGTTATCAATCAATCTAATCCAATTAATTAATCTGATAATTAATGACCATCCAATGTTCAAACAACGATTTGATTTTGCGCGAGTCAAACTCGTTTTGCGAATAAGTACTCAAAGTACGAATTCTCGAATTAATTAAACTACAACATTAAATCCAATTTAATTTGTATTTAATACTAATTCACTATTTAATTCCAAATTAAATATTACACTTTATTAACAAACCTTTACGACTTAAATTCCAAATTTAATCGTTACGGGTATCAAAGCCCGATTAACGTCCAACGTTAATTTAATTAAAGTCCAATGGGCTTTCAATTAATTTCTTTAAGGCGTGGACTTTTGGTCAACTTGGGTCAAACCCAATAACCAAAGCCCAATCAAGGAATAACCCCATAAGCCTAAAAATCAATTTAGGCCCATTAGGCCCAATTAAACAATTAAATGTCCATTAAGTCATAATTGGACTTTATGGATAAGGTTTTGGGCCTAATTGGATCCAACCAATTTAGCCTAAACCTAACTTGGTACAACCAAGCCAATTAGCCCATTTACAACTTTACAAGCCCAAATCCAATTTAAGCCCAATAATTAAATTACAAAAATCCAATTTCACAATTTAATTAACCTAAAGTGCATTACATAATTAATTACCCAAATCAATATTTCCAAAACACAAATTTGTCTAATTAATCATGCTCATTAACATTAAATCATGTCCAACACAATTTATCAAAAATCAAACCCATTTACATGCATCAAAGTCTCGGCAATGAGGTTAATTTTATGTCCAATTCGAATTCAATCCAATTAAATCCAATTCAACATTAAATCAACATTTCCCAATTGATTCCAACTCATCCAATGAATCAAAATCAAAAAATCCAAGACATTTAGGGCACTTATCATTTTCGGCCAAGCCTAAAATTTGGGCAAATTTGTTCCAAACAATTTTTCATGAAATTGATCCAATCAATCTTCAATTCAACTACATTTAAGCATACTAAATCATCCAATTTCATTAAATCATGCACAAATACAATTTACCCAATTTTAACCCTAAATCAAAGTTTCATGCTTTTTCAACGCTCTGATACCATTGTTGGAGTTTCTACGGTCCCGAGGATCGAATAACAAGCATAAAACAACATGCGAATACAATCAACAAAGTTGCGGAATACTTACATCGAGCGGTTGAGAGATGCGGTGATGAACAAAAAATCTTTTTCTCCCTTTGAGAAGCTCGACAGTGGCAGTTTTAGTGTCTTCTATTTTCGGCTTTGGGTGAGCTCCATCAAGCTCCAAGCTTTGGCATTAAATGCTATCAACCACTCACATCACTATTTACATCAATCAATCAATCAAGTGACAAGTTGTCACATCACTCAAAGTGACTAATGATTTGACGCTTGATACGACTAGTGATTTGACGCTTGATGTGACTTGCGTGCCGCACTCGAATTTGAAATGCGAATGCGCTCGCAAACACTATCGGGCTCAGGTTCGCTAATTCCAAATTAACGAATTTTCCATTACGACGTAATTAAATGATTATACCTAGCGAAATCACTATTCACGTCGCTAACGAATTAATTCTAAATTAACTCGTTCGCGCGAATTAAAATTTAATTTTAATTCCGCATCGAAATCAAATATAAAATACTCCGCAATTAATCCCAGATTAATTTTCTCTCTCATCTAATTAATCCCAGATTAATTAAAGTGCGAGTCATACGTCATCGGTGAATCTTCGAGAAGCGACCCATGAGATCCCCGGATATGTTGGTAGTAAATCCGGTCGTCGGATTATCCGAACACGTAAGTACCTAGTACTACGTTTATACCGATTTACAAGACAAGGTTGGCTTCTAGCAAAACGTCATGCCTACCCAATTCTCCAGAAATATCCTTACAGGAATATAGTCATCTATATCAGACGTAGTATACGTAGTATTGCGTATTTCGATCCAGTATCAGATGATCACATGCAAGGCCTGGGGCTGGTACAGTGTCTGCCCCGTACGAAGCATATATCAGATCACTAGCAACTAGTCTCTTTATTATCGGATAATCATGACCAAGTCATATTATCTCGATGGTTGCAACCCTTAGAGAACCAGTTCTGTATCCCTGCGCGATCATCATCTCCTTATGACTGGAGTGATACTTCCCTCTCGAAATCACACCCAACACACTACGATTCTCAATATACCCAGCAGAGGCATACACAGAACCTGTTAAAGCCCTGGACGACCTAAAACCAAAGTATATTGATTGTCGCAAGTATTAGCGGTGCAAGTCTCAGGTTAAGACCAAATACACCTACCCTGATTTCGGACTTTCATAGACACATAGTCATACTACCAATGGAATTCCGAGGGGTCTATCTAGAGCGAAGCTTTTTTTCGTACCATCGGTAAAACACAACCTCCTGCTACACTTGCATGAGTATCCTATACCCAAATATATGAGAACTATGCCGTTATGCCCTTACAACGCGCACAAGTGTAATACTAGTATTTTGCGCATTATCGATGTCCAATCTCTATAGGGATATTTAATGATTAATCCTTCGCGGATTGATACTGTCTCATATCATCTCAATCCAGGAACTAATCATAAGGACCTCATATCATTTATACATCTTGGTGATCTAATCACAAATGATAAGAGAGCAATCTTCTTTGTCACATAGTTAATTTGTACAACAACACCATGATCTGTACAAATAGTGACGCTATGGGTCATAACTATCCAACAGTTTCCCAGGTGACTGCCTTGTAATAGTTTACAGGATTCTTGGATCGACTTGGTCTCCTTCACTGCAGTGCACGCCGTGCTAACATTTTGATTTTACAGAGGTGCAATTTTGGCTGATCCTGATCTTACGGAAGGTATCGATTTCTTGCTCAATTGAAGCTCAACTTTGTTCGTGCATTTAATTATTGTTTTTTGCCTCGATATTTATTACATTTTCTGCTTGACCGTGAACAAAAACTGCATCCTTCAATTGTCGACGAAACCGAAACAAGAAAGAAAGATTCCATCAAAAAGTAAAACCAACTTCAACAGAAGCGTTAGAGAATGTACTCATGAAACGGTTAAAAACTAAAGAGCATGTCCAGCGTCCTCTGCCATTGAATGCATTATTAATCAGAACGAATTATCAAGCGGGGGCGGCCTTAACTTTCTCGATGAGGTCTGCAGCATCTTGAAAACACCCCAAATTGTTCTTCCAAAGCCATCATTATCTCTACCTGTTTGAATTTCCAGCGTGAATGGATGATTTTCAGGAGAATGAAAATGGATTTAATTTACACTCACAGTTGCTGTGTCGAGAGAGTCAGCACCCAATTCAGCAAACTTGGTTTGGGGAGTAACAGCGCTCAAGTCAATCGACAGCTGCTTAGCTATGGAGCTTTGTACAGTTTGCAGTGTCTCTGACTGAGTCTGCATGTCATTCATTTTCGCTCTTTACACACAAACATTAATTATTAAGAAAAATGTCCTATGAGTTACTACTTTTTTATAATTACTCATTAGGTCCTTAATTGTTTATAATTACCCATCAATTCAAGCCTTCCTATTCTAATAGTAAATGAGCTGTATTGTATTTTGTATTGTTATTGTTAAAATATCAGTAGGGATGACTATCGGGACATTTAATCTCCTCTCCAATACCGATTGATTTTTTGAATCAGAACGAAAAATAATCCCGAATCGTGGTCAAATTTTATGAATTGAGACGATTATTTTTTTTTTTTATCCTGAAACTCGATCGAAATCCAAGATTTTCTGCTAACACTGAACAATAGAGACTTAATGGTTAATTATGGAAAAAGATTAAAGACCTAATGAGTAGTTATAAAAAAAAAAAAAAAAAAATTTAGAGACCTGGAGGGCATTTTTCCTGAACAATAATTGCTAGGTAAAGGAAGTGAGTTGTTAAATATTTACAGCAGAGCATGAAATTGCAGCCTTGAAACATCCGGACTTGGTACATAACCTTTCAGCTTCTGCCTTGGAGATTGGATTCTGGGGACGAGCGTTAACCCATTACACGTAAAAGGAACTACCTGCATTTACAATTTTGATATTACGTATAGAGAGATATGACTAGCAAAAGCTAGTTATTATGCATGCAATATTTCCTTACGGCTTTAAAGAAGCTCTTTTGCTGAGAGCTAAAGCCTCTGGTCACAGCCATGGCAGGGATAGTGGCCATGGGACATGCAGGGGTTGCAAAGAAGGCGGCCATATGTGCGTAATTTGTGCAAATTCTTTGTGAAAATTATGCACCACCAAGCAAGTATTAACAAAACCTCAAGGTTTGATATATTTATATTAGTAGTTTTTAGGTTGGAAATAGGTCACTTGCCGATGATTACAACTTACGTACTTAAAACTTTGTTTTTGGGTCGGTGAATATTTGGGCAATGAGTTCCGTATGCCTCCTTCATCTTATGCTTTTCAGTAAGTTGGCTTCAAATAAGCATCCATTCATACGGATGCGGTGTTGAATTTTAGGAGATTCTAAATGAGTTTTTAAAATATGTGATTTTTAGGGATATATTATTATTATTATTATTATTTTTTTATTTTTTTGTTATAATATGTATTAATTTTTCTTAGATTGTAGTCCTTAATTTTGACATAAATTTAAGGATCCCGACAAACCGCCGTTGCCAATATCACCGATACATTCTTGTATAATTTTGCGTTGTAGTGAGCTTGAAAGCACCCATCTTTCACTAAAGAATTTTTTTTTTTTAAACCATGCATTCATGATCTCGAGTTATTATTATCGAAAGCTCATGAGAAGCGATCATGGCACAATTGATCAAGAGATGTGAACACATGACCCTAAAACTTAGACAAAAAATGTTATACTTCGATCTCTTCAATGTCGTTTTTTGTTTCAAGGAAAATGAGTTATTTGATCTTCAGCCAATTTTTTTTTGCACATCTTGTTTATCAATTTTGAGAGAAACTTCCAAGGTGCATGCTGGCATGGAAATGGTTATGACGTCGAGTTGAAAATACAATTGAAGACAGTTTGAACCTTTTTCACTTGGCTACCTATGGTTAGTGATGAGCGGCCAATATGTATATATTTTCCGCCCCTCTAATTTAATATTTTGTGTGATATCTTTGATGTGTTTCGGGTTTATTTTATACGTTAAAATAATCTCGAGACTCAACGGAATCAATTAGGGATGAAAACAACAAAATACAGAGTAAATGGGGCAAATTTGGAGTTAAAATGCGTGTCTCGATACTGGATCGTATGTCGATGCGCATATGAGTAAAAATTGGGGAGAGAGCAACCATGGCTGGCGCGATGCGATGCCCAGCCATGACCGTCGCGATGTGCCCATGAAACCCAAGCACGCGCGTCGCGACATGGATGTATTTTCCAGATTCGTCCAGAACTCACTTTTTGATCAGAAAACACCCACAAGACGTCCTATATAAGCATAAGTTTGCCCCAAAACCTAGGAGAGAGTCTTATAACATAATTTTGAAGCCTCCAAAGAGATTTTTTAGATAAGACAAAGCACATCAAGTGCGCACAACACAGATGCTCAACAGAAGGAAGCGAAGACTGACGATCTCGACATAATTTCTTCTTCCTTTTTCTTCCTTGATGTTTTGCTTATCATTGATTATTTATTTAGAGGTTTTGAGCATGTGTAGTAACTAAACCCTAAATCTAAGGTTGTGATGAAACCCAATATTTTGAGTTTATAAATTGATTTTTCTTATATCTCGTGTGATACTTTGGCTTGTTTATTGAATCTCATGCTTAATGTTTCTTGTTGCTTGATCACCAATAAGATTGATTTGGTAAACTTAATCGAAATCGACAAATGAATTTTAGGTTTAGTCTTAGATTCAGTAGCACACGATCTCTTTTTAGGGATTTTTTACAAGATAGAGATATAACTGTAGGGCGCATGTAAACATGACTTAATCGAAATTGACAATGGAATTTTAGGTGTAGCCTTAGATTCAATAGCACACGATCTCTTCTTAAGGATTTTTTACAGGATAGAAATATATCTGTAGGGCGTGTGTAGACATAATTGGAACCCGATCTTAATGAATTTGGTATTAATTAGTTGACATAGAAATATAGTTAATTAATTTACTCTGAATATTTGTACATGACCATCAAAAGAGGCTTGTGGATATCTTAGTGTTTCAAGTTAATAAGTCAATTTATTACACACGTATAGGAAAATCAATTCATCTATAGAATAATACTGGGTTGACATGATCCAAGCCATACATGAAGCATCAAAGGATAATTCCAATAATATAATGGAGCCATTGCATGTACCAGAAGGGCCAATCACAAGGCAGAGTACAAAATGATCAGAGAAGCAATGGCGGGATTAGTTCAGAGTTATATAGCCGAATGCGACAGACATCTCCGAGGCACATTGGCATCACATGATGGCTTTAATGAAGGGGTTCCAAAGCTATTCCACTTGACCCAAGTCATACTAGATTAACGCACCGGCAATTTTGAAGTCAAATACCTTTTTGACGAATGAAGCTGAATCAAGCCCAAAATCAAATATTCGAGTTACACAAAGCTTAATAGGCTAAGTGGTGTTATCCAGTTTTTTCATTCAGAAGCACGTGGAAGTTACTTCTCATCTAAGAAAATCACTATAAAAATCTTACAGTGTGGATTTCATTGGCCCACCATTTTTAAAGATACACATGGTTTCTGCAAAACTTGTGAAAATTGTCAAAAGTTGGAATCTATTCCAATAAGAAACATGATGCCTTTAAATAAATCACCATTTTCAAAATTGGCTTCATTTTGAAAACTTGACTATGACCGAAATTGCTTAAGGGAGGGATTCCCCTTATTTCACGCAATTTGACTTATCTAAGGCATGGCAACATTAGTGGCATCTCCTTGCTAGCAGAACACAACAATGTATCATCTTAAGGGTTCTCAAAGATAATTTCTTTGTGGGTCTTCTTGTTGCATTGGAAGGGTTTTGTTCATACAAAGTCAAATTCGCGGTTCTTAAGATTCTATCTGTTGCGTGGGGTTTGCTTGGCTTAATCATCCAAGTGAGTTCCTCGTCATTTGTATAAGAGCTTAGGGTTCCAAGGTCTGATTTTTCTATCTTTACTTTGTGTTTTTCATTTAGTCTTTATTGTGTTTATTTGGTCGTCAAGATACTTGTTCATCTTGATTATTAGATTTTGTTGATTTTTGTGTTTTTTTAAGTATTTTTATCTTTTTTGAATCACCTGTGATCGACATACTGACCTTCATATCGGTCTACCTGGGATTACATAATTATAAAAACCGGACAAGTTTCATACCAATTTCCATACCGGCATTCATACCGGTCTACCTGAGGATTACATAGTTATGGAATTCAGGATAATCCATACCAGCCTACTTATCAGTCTCCATACCAGTTAACAAGTGAGTTAAACATAGCTACTGGAATCAGGAACCAACGATATCGGTCCCAACTCATACTCCAAATTTGTAACATCCCTGATCTGAGAGATGTTACCGGCAATTGATAGCAATACTAACCCCATTAGCCTCTGACTTCCCGACTGTATTCTAAGCCATTCAAAAGCAATGTCATGCATGGGGTCCATAACCCAACTTATCAATATAAAATACTTTTGTTTCTCATAACTGTATACTCAAAAATACTTTTCTTTACAAACATTGACAGACACTCATAATGACTTATACTACACTAATGTATACATGCAACTTTACTTTGACTATGACTGGACTCTCATGTTATATGACTCTATGCTGGTGGACTTTATCCCTAGTGACTGCATCAGTATCCGTCCTCCGGAGCTCGTTCTCTGAGAAACCTGCAAGATACAAAGACTGGGGTGGGGGTTAGATCGCTATACGATCTAAGTGAGTGGACAAATCTGAAAACTAATATGAAAACTTTTTAGTTTCAAAATCTAGGTTCCAAAACATCTTTTATGTGAAAAACTCTACTTTTGAAAACTTTCTTGAAAACCATACTTTTCTTTTATCTAAAACCATTTTTCTGAAAACTTCTGAAAAAGATATCTCTGGTGGTCTACGCCCAGGAAAACGACTCAACTGGGCGTGTCCGGGAATAACTCAACCCGGTCTCTGATACTAGTGGTCTACACCCAAGAAAATGATTCAACTGGGCGTCTCTGAAACTGGTGGTCTACGCCCAGGAAAACGACTCATATGGGTGTCTCTAAAACTAGTGGTCTACGCCCAGGAAAACGACTCAACTGGGCGTAGCCACAAACTAAAACTGAGGGTGCGAATCTATGCTACCACCCAAACTCTGAACTAGAGTCCAGGTACACGAACCTATGTCGTCATCCTGGCTCTACATGTGCACATGTCCTCTGTATCCGTCAATTCCAACTGTATATCAAGTTTCATACTGGGGTGAGTTTTTCACTCATGCCCCGAAAAACATGAAAATCATACTTTAAATCTTAAAACTGTAAACAATGTTTTAAAAAAATCTTTTACTTTCTCAAAACATAACTATATATAATCAATAACTAAAAAAGAGATGTTCTAACACCCTAAAGCGTAAAATGTAAGTCTGAAGCAAAAAAAAAATTAGTTTTAAAGAAGAGTATCCACTCACTGTGTTTGAGTTTGGCTGGCACTGGATCCTTGGTCGAAGGAGAATGCGGTTCCTGTGGATAACCTATGATCGGAGCTTAATTAGAATCAACGTAGTAAAATAACCCTGATACTTTTAATACTTAAAGATTCATTCGTATATTATATACGCAAGGCTTATGATGATCATAATTTGATATAGGATGTGTGTATAAACTAATACGAGTCCCTAAAGGCGGCCTCTAACGCGCTAGGGCAGAACTGGGGTGTTAAAAATGATTTAGTGAGGTTCTGGTCTCGCGTTGTGACGCAGGAAGGACTGCGCGTCGCGACGCGCGATGTCCAGAATTCGGTCATCTTCTTCCTCTTGCGTCGCGACCTGCGTTTCCAAGTTTCTGGTATTTTCTTCCAAGCTTATCCAAAACTTAATTCATCCAAATTCATCCAATATCAATACTTCCATACTACAAACCAAAACACAATACATCATCCTACACAAAATTTAACATATATTAACCCCCAATTTATCAATCAAAATAACTTCTAATCAGTTTATCAAATTTTACCCAAAACCCACAAGTTGGGAATTATCAATGTTTCCATGGTTTTAATGTCAAAAATTTCATACTACCATTATCACTACTAAGCTAATCAATCGACTTAAATCATCAAAACTTAAAAGCTCCAAAAATTAGAAAATGGGTCAAATTACTTTACCTCATTTCTCTTGATTTTTTTCTTCATTCTTCAAGACTTCATTACTAATTCTTCTCCTTTGGTTTATCTTTTCTCTTCCTTCTTCTTCTTTTCTCTTTTCCTTCTTCTTCTTCTTCTTCTTCTTCTTATTCTTCTTCTTCTTCTTCTTCTTCTTCTTCTTCTTCTCTCTTCTTCTTCTTCTTCTCTTCTTCTTTCCCTCTCTTCTTCTTTCCCTCTCTTCTTCTTCACGTTCTTTTTCCTTCCAAAATTTTGGGTTTTGTGAATAGTAAGCCCTTTATATAGGGAGACTTAAATGATATAAGGAAGAGTGTATAAGGGTGTATAAAAGTGGAGAAGTTTTGAGATTTTATCATTTGGGTCCGAAATCACTATTCATCTGAATTTTTGACTTGCATTTTTCGCCCAGTTCTAATCAGCTTTTGGAAACATATTTAACGCGGAAGTTGTAGGTCTTGATCTCAGATTTCCGATGATATAAAATTCATAAAAATCGAAGATCGTATGAAAAAGTTACGCTCCAAATACTATGGGCGGTCCAAAGGAAACACGGTACAGTCCCGTTCCGGGACTTCGAGAAATTTACTGATTGTCCCCAAAGTCATCTCGTGAGCATATTTGAGTCTCAACATAATTTATTTTACATGCCTTCATCCCGTACGTAACAGTATCGCTATAGATAGTAGTAAAACTACCGGTCGTTACAAATTCTCCCCCCTTAAATAGGATTCATCCTCGAATCCATTATGGGGTCTAACTCGTGGTATCTTAGTTTTGAGAATATCTAGAGATTCTACTATACTTATCTTCTTGTCTCTAACCTCTGCTGGTTACTTGATCTTCCTCTTTTCCATTTTCCGAGTCCTCATTTTGTAATACTTCTGCTGAGTATCTTTTACTACTATTTTTTTCTGATCCTTTCGCTGTACCCCATACTCCTTATCTCCAAGATTTCTTTCTTCTAGGCCTTTACTTATGCTCAATAATTTCTTAATTGATTAGATTTTTAGTGGCTGATACTTTAACTCTTACTAATGATTCTTCATGTACTTAGTATTCTTTTGTTCCATTTGTCCAACTTGATCTTATTATTCTTTCTCATTACTCAGCTATCAAATTTTTATACTCCACTTGTGACCTCCAACGGTTATAAGTTTCTCTCTCTCTCTATGTCGCAAAATTTCTGCTTCCCTAAGGGACTTTGGGTTTTTCTATCTTACTAATATTATTTATTAACACCACTTGTACTTACTGTGTTACTATTGAACAACTTCTTAGTGGTTTCTCTCGGTTTGATCCTGGTTAAAGCTTATATCCTTTCGTACATTGCTTACAGAAATCGTTACTCGTGTTCTTGTCATTGTTCGTAGTTCAAGAATTCATTTCTATGACAATAACAACTTCGCACTAACTTATTCCTTCGTTTACGTACTATGATACGAACCTACCAAACCACCCATAGCCGTGGTTAAACCATCCCAAACTCATAGTGGTTTGGTCATCCTAAGCTAGGGCACTGGGTACCTTATATGATTATTCAATCAAAAATTTTCCTTGTTATTACTTACCATTTCCTTTTTACTTGTTAAGTACTCTTTTCATCCTTATCTTCATTCTACCACCTACTAAGAACTTTCTTAGTCTATGTTTCTGCCTTTTTACCTGGGAAATATCTTCTTTCTTTATGTACTTGTCATCTCCTCAGACTGCCAATAACTTTACTTGTTCATTCTTGGACTACCTCTGTAGGTCTCAACTTCTTGATCTTTCTTACTATTCTTTTATATCCACTTGTCTTCTATACTCAATTGCATGCTAGAATATCTTCTCTTTGTTGATTTTCACACTATGGTAATCTTATTTTCTTAGTTATATGTCATACTACACTTCTGTCAATACTTACTTAGTATTTCCTCTCCTGTTTGTTGTTGCTCCTTGATCATTTCACTTTCAATACTTGTATTAGCTAACCTTTTTATTTACTCTTCTACTTAGTTCTATAACTGAATCTATTATGGGTCATACCTCTGTTTCTTTACTTGAAGGATATTTGTCCTCATATGTCCTTGATTATTTTTAACGATGTCCTTTCTATTTTTATCATATGCTTAACTAGTACTTCCTCTCTTGTTACCTTATCTAATAGTTTCTCTTTAAATCTCTTGATTAGGCTACCTTTTCCTTTCTTTTTATTCTGACTTGTTACATCCTTAAGGGTCATATATTTCGATCATTTATCACTACACTTATACTTACTTCTGGAGTATCTCAAGGTTACACTTCAGATCCATCTTTGTTACTGGTATCGATCGAGGGTTGGGAGGGTGGGAACTAGTCTCGAGGCCCTTCTATTACGATGTCTCAGTGACGCATACTTTTTGCCTAAAACTCTTGTATATATCTGTCTGATGTCTTTTCCTACACTGGGTCTTACTGCTAAAACTTATCTGACTTACCTTTTCTTGCCTTACTCTCGGTCGTTTACATCCATTAATTACTCCACATCTCATACAAAGTCTTTCTAAAAATATACTTCCTAATAAGTTCCTTATACTGTCTCTTTATCTTTTCTGTTGCTTAACTTTCTGCGGTTACTATGTCCGTCCTCTGGATACTATTATAATCTCATTGCTACCTTTCCTAAGGGATTCATTCTGCTACGAAGATTTCTTTCTTATCTTAGTTCCTCAACTCCTTACTCATTCTTTTCAATACCATGAGGTTCTTTGTAGTTACTAACTATATTCTTCTGAATCGTTCTCCATGATATTTGTACTTCTAATTTCTTTACTCTTGAAGGTTCTTTTGTCTCTATGAAGGTTTCCACACTTAGCTCACTCTCATTATAGTGTTAAACCTTCCCTTTTCAAGTTTATAGTATATGATTCTTTTGATTCATCGACCTAGTTGTCGAGACATCTTGTGATTTGTCTAATCTATTAATTACTCTCATTTTCTGGTTCTTTTCTTTACTAAGCTCTAGGGTACCACAACTATCATCGATTCTTTACTCTATTATTTGATCATTATATTATCTTTGTGCCCAAATATACTGAATTTCCTTGTTACCCTTCACATTTCTCATACCATTTTCATGTCTTATTTCCTTACTATACTCCTTACAAAGATAACTGTGAGTCATTCCTCTATTTAGTTCTTAAATCTCAACCTCTTGTTCTTTCTATAAATATTGATTTGATCACTTTATCCTATCTTCCATACTGATACTCTTATCACTTTCTTAAATATCTCTAATTTCATAGCCTATTCTTATACCCTTCTACGGATCTCTACTGGCCCAGCTTATCTGTGGGTTCTACGGCATTTGATCTATTTGCGATCTTCTACTGGTCTAACAAACCTTACTCTGACTTACCTTAATCTTTGAGCTATCTTGGGTTTTCTTCTTTATATCCTCGAAACTTCCTTGATCATTCTTTTAGGTGGTCTGTCTTTCAAGGTTATTCTATTTCTCGAAATGGACTCCCATTGGGTTTTCTTACGGTCACCTTTACTCATGCTGATAGGGACTACTTATATCTCATTGGTTCCTTTCTTTATGTCTCGGGGAGCTTCTTCTTCTTTGTTCTAGCACTTTATGCCCTGATGGAGTCTATTGCTCATTTAGAATGGGTATGAGATAGACTCTATCAGGATAACTTCCTTAACTGGTATCTCGGTGGAGTGAGGATTTAGATAGGTTGAGGCCTTATCTATTGGATCTCTTGGCCAAAGGGACTAACTGTTGTTTCAATCGCCATTCATCTTGTTTGCCTACGGGTCTGAGTTCGGGAAATCTAAAATGTCTTTATCCTTATAGCATCTCTCATCTATTAGGAGTCTTGACAAAATTCCTGATTTCTCACTTCTTCGTTTTTAATTGTTCTCGGTTATTCGGGGAACTCACTATCTATTCGAGATGCTCGAGAATTATTAGTTAACTTTTGGGAGAATTTCTGGGAAGGAATGGAATCTCGCTTGGAAAGGAAATTTTGCTTAGACCTACTCGGTATTTTATTCTGATCTAGTCTTGCTACACTATTCTTTACTACTAGTTCTGGTATCATCCTTTATTTCTTAACTCCATGTCTCTAATTCTTATCACTATAGATTTCGGTATTTCTTATCAGTTTTTATTTCTCTATCTCTATTTACTTCCAAATACTTAGATATCTTCCTTCTGTATCTTACTCCACTTCCTAACTTTTCTTTCTCTTCATGTTTTCCTGAATGGGTACTCATGGGACTTTTACTATCTATAGGAAGTACTTGAAGATTACTGGTTTGGCTTGAAGGAGTGTTCTGAGGAGGGAATGGATCTTACTTCTAGGCACTTTATTACTTGTTCGGGCTTTTTCTATTCTCCTGCATATTCCTAGGTAGATATCTTTAAAATTTCGTTAACTTATTCCATCTCTTTACTAATCTTTATCTCTGACTTCTTATATTCTCATGCATCAGTCTTTACTTTCTTATAGCTTTCCTTCCTCACTCTCTCAATAGTTTTTCTTGAAATCCTTTTATCTGGTTCCTTAGCTCATTTGTTATTCGGGTATTAGTTCGGTATAACTTCAAGAAGATTTCTTATCTGGTATCTAGAGTGAAATTATTTTTATGGGGGATACTATTTGAATGATCTAAGAAGGCTTACTAACTTGTCTATGGAGCTTTGAGGACGTACTCGAGGATCGGATACTAGAGAGGTAGTGCCTCATATATGGGTATCCTGGACATACTGCGTATACAAGACCCCAGCACTCTGCCCACTGCAGTCACTGACTCCCTAGACCATGCTCTAATACCATCTTTGTAACATCCCCGATCTGGGAGATGTTATCGACATGGGATAGCAGTACTAACCCCATTAGCCTCTGACTTCCCGACTGTATTCTAAGTCATTCAAATGTAATGTCATGCAAGGGGACCATAACCCAACTTATCAATATAAAATACTTTTGTTTCTCATAACTGTATACTTAAAAATACTTTTCGTTACAATCATTGACAGACACTAATAATGACTTATACTACACTAGTGTATACATGCAACTTTACTTTGACTCTGACTGGACTCTCATGTTATCTGACTCTGTGCTGGTGGACTCTATCCCTAGTGACTGCATCAGTATCCGTCCTCCTGAGCTCGTTCTCCGAGAAACTTGCAAGATACAAAGACTGTAGTGGGAGTTAGATCGCTATACGATCTAAGTGAGTGGACAAATATGAAAACTAATATGAAAACTTTTTAGTTTCAAAATCTAGGTTCCAAAACATCTTTTATGTGAAAAACTCTGCTTCTAAAAACTTTCTTGAAAATCATACTTTTATTTTATCTGGAAACATTTTTTCTGAAAACTTCTGAAAAAGATATCTCTGGTGCTCTACGCCCAGGAAAATGACTCAACTGGGCATGTCCGGGAATAACTCAATCGGATCTCTGATACTGGTGGTCTACGCCCAGGAAAACGACTCAACTGGGCAACTCTGAAAATGGTGGTCTACGCCCAGGAAAACGACTCAACTGGGCATCTCTGAAACTGGTGGTATACTATCAGGAAAACGACTCAACTGGGCATAGCCAAAAACTAGAACTGGGGGTGCGAATCTATGCCACAACCTAAGCTCTGAACTAGAGTCCATGTACACGAACCTATGCCGTCATCCTGGCTCTACACGTGCACATGTCCTCTGTATCCGTCAATTCCAACTGTATCTAAAGTTTCATACTGGGGGTGAGTTTTTCCCTCATGCCCCGAAAAACATGAAAATCATACTTTCAATCTTAAAACTGTAAACAATGTTTTATAAAAATCTTTTACTTTCTCAAAACATAACTATATATAATCAATAACTGAAAAAGAGATCTTCTAACGCCCTAAAGTGTAAAATGTAAGTCTGAAGCAAAAATAAAAATTAGTTTTAAAGAAGAGTGTCCACTCACTGTGTTTGAGTCTGGCTGGCACTGGATCCTTGGTCGAAGGAGAATGCAGTTCCTGTGGATAACCTATGATCGGAACTTAATTAGAATCAACGTAGTAAAATTACCCTGATACTTTTAATACTTAAAGATTCATTCATATATTATATATGCAAGGCTTATGATGATCATTATTTGATATAGGATGTGTGTATAAACTGATACGAGTCCCTAAGGGCGGCCTCTAACACGCTAGGGTAAAACTGGGGTGTTAACAATGATTTAGTGAGGTTCTGGTCTCGTGTCACGACGTAGGAAGGACTGCGCGTCAAGACCTACGGTGTCCAGAATCCTGTCATCTTCTTCCACTTGCGTCACAATGCGACCTGTGTTTCCAGGTTTCTGTTTTCTTCTTCCAAGCTTATCCAAAACTTAATTCATCCAAATTCACCACATATCAATACTTCCATATTACAAACCAAAACACAATACATCATCCTACACACCATTTAACATATATTAAACCCCAAATTTATCAATCAAAATAACTTCTAATCACTTTATCAACTTTTACCCAAAACCCACAAATTGGGAATTATCAATGTTTCCATGGTTTTAATGTCAAAAATTTCATACTACCATTATCACTACTAAGCTAATCAATCTACTTAAATCATCAAAACTTAAAAGCTCCAAAAATTAGACAATGGGTCAAATTACTTTACCTCATTTCTCTTGATTTTTTTCTTCATTCTTCAAGACTTCATTACTAATTTTTCTCCCTTGGTTTATCTTTTCTCTTTCTTCTTCTTTTCTCTTTTCCTTCTTCTTCTTCTTCTTCTTATTCTCTTCTTATTTCCCTCTCTTCTTCTTCATGTTTTTTTTCCTTCCAAAATTTTGGGTTTTGTGAATAGTAAGCCTTTTATATAGGGGGACTTAAATGATATAAGGAAGAGTGTAGAAGGGTGTAGAAATGTGGAGAAGTTTTGAGATTTTACCAATTGGGTCCGAAATCACTATTCATCTGAATTTTTGACTTGCATTTTTGACCTAGTTCTGATCCGATTTTGGAACAATGTTTAACGCAGAATTGTAGGTCTTGATCTAAGCTTTCTGATGATATAAAATTCATAAAATCGGAGATCGTATGAAAAAGTTATGCCCCAAATACTATGGGTGATCCAAAAGAAACATGGTACAGTCCCGTTCCGAGACTTCGAGAAATTTACCGATTGTCCCCAAAGTCATCTCATGAGCATATTTGAGTCTCAACATAATTTATTTTACATGTCTTCATCCCATACGTAACAATATCACTGTAGGTAGTAGTAAAACTACCGGTCGTTACAAAATCGGTCAACACTTAGATTTTTTTTTTTGTGGTCAGTGACCTAAGAGAAAACAAAGAGGGTAAAAAAGTTCAAAATTTTAGTTTAATTTGATTAGTTCTATTTTATCATTTGGGTGTCCGTCAAGGGTAACTCATCAAAATTTCTATTGAGGCACCAAATTTTCGTCTGAAATTATCTACGTCCGGGATGGTTTGCATGATTGTTTGCTTGTTGAGCTAGTTTGTGTTTTCTATATTTGAAGTATTCTAGCTTTAGGTATTCTTTAAATTGAGTCTACGTATTTTCTAATTCAAACTCGTATTACTTCGTTTGCCTTATATTGGTTTCTTGTTGTTTATGCTATCTTGATGATTACACATTGTTGTGACCTTATTTGGTAAGTCATATTCACAATATATTGAATGCAAACATGAGTGGAGTGGACTGATACGTATTCGAGTGAAAACACGTGAGTGTGTGAGATTGTGAGGTTATATAATTGTGTTCACAATTTTGTTATTTCTAATCTGTTTATTAAAGCTTTGAGATGGCAGGTACTAGTTTGACAGTGGATGAAAAGCTTGAGGCTTTAGATAGGAAGTTTACAGATATAATAGAGAATATGAATACAGTATTGGAGAGGTTGTCAACGGAAATTGATATTATATAGACAGACAGTGTTCTAAGAGTACCACCACCGTAGATTGTGCCATCGCGGCAAGTTCCACCACCTCGAGTACCACTAGTGGAGGATGAGGCCGAGAATATTCCTGATGGCTTTGATGATTTGGAAGACTCTATTTAGGAGGAAGAGAGGTATATGCCCATGAATTATAGTTAAGATCGGAGGCATGATAGAAGAGATAAGAGGTTTGATAGATAGAGAGGATTTGATGACAGACGTGAGGATTATGACGTGAGAGGTTATAGTAGACATGTGATGTTGTTGGTGATTTGAGCAGCATCAAGATCAAGATACCAAACTTCCGGGGCAAGAATGATCCTGAAGTGTATTTGGAGTGGGAGAAGAAAATCGAGATGAATTTCAATTGTCATATGATCGATGAAATCACTCACGTAACGCAAGCGCACGTATCGCTCAAGTAGTATAAAATGTATCGATCCCACGAGGACTTAATACCTAAGCTATTAATTTATGAAGCCAAAATGTTTACGAGTATCTAATAGATTGGTTATTGATTGGATGGTGATTTTCTTGGTTTGACCTAATACAATTTGGAGGGAAAAATTGCATTAATTGTTCCCAACAACTCCCATCACCAAAAAGTGACTTGAAGTCAATCTCAAAAAGTTGACAAGACTTCCATCACTAAAGTGACATTTGATGAGACTCGCGATGTGACTAGTGGGCAACACTTTAATTTCAAAATCCGAGTGGGCCCGCAAACACATTCCGGGCTCGGGATTGTTAATTCCGAATTAACGAATTTTCCGTTGCGATTTAATTAAATCAAATTTAATTAAATAATTATGCCTAGCAAAATTACCGTTAAAGTCGCTCGCGAATTAATTCTAAATTAATTCGTTCGCCCGAATTAAAATCAATTTTAATTTCGCGTCGAAATCCAATTTCATTTAATATATCGAATATATTATTATATCGATTAATTCCAAATTAATCGTTCTCTCTCTTCAAATAGTATTTTATCCCAGATAAAATATCTCCGTAATTAATCCTAGATTAATTTTCTCTCTCTACTAATTAATCCCAGATTAATTATGTTCGAGTCATACGTCACCGGTGAATCTTCGGGAAGCGACCCATGAGATCCCTGGATATGTTGACAGTAAATCCGGTCATCGGACTATCCGAACACTTATGTACCTAATACTACATTTTTACTGATTTACGAGACATGGTTGGCTTCTAGCAAAGCATCGTGCCTACCTAATTCTCCAGAAATATTCCTTTAAGGAATATGTAATCTATGTCAGGCGTAGTATACGTAGTATTGCGTATAAGCGATCTAGTATCGGATGTCACATGCTAGGACTAGGGCTGGAATTGTGTCTGCCCCGTACGAAGCATATATCGGATCTCTGGTAACTAGTCTCTATAATCGGATAAACATGACCTAGTCATATTATCCCGATGACTGCAGTATATAAGAGTACTAGTTCCGTATCATGCGTGATCATCATCTCCATATGACTGGAGTGATACTTCCATCTTGACATCGCATTCAATACACTATGATTCTCAGTATACCCAGAAGAGACGTACACAGAACCTGTTAAAGCCCTGGACGACCAAAACCAAAGTATATTGATTGTCGCAAGTATTAGCGATGCAAGTCTCAGGTTAAGACCAAATATACCTACCCTGATTCAGACTTCTATAGACACATAGTCATACTACCAATGGAATTCCGAGGGCTCTATCCAGAGTGAAGCTGTTTTCGTACCATCGGTAAACACAACCTCCTATTACACTTGCATGAGTATCCAATACCCAAATATATGAGAACTATGCCGTTATGCTCCCACAACGCGCACAAGTGCAATACTAGTCTATTCCGTATTATCGATGTCCAATCTCGATAATACTATAACTAGGTATATTTTAATGATTAAACCTTAGTGGATTAATACTGTCTCATATCTTATTAATCCGGAACTAAGCATATGGACTTTTATCATTTATATATCCCGGTAATCCAATTACAAATGATAAAAGAGCAATTTCCTTTGTCACATAGTTAATTTGTACAACAAAACCATGTTCTATACAAATAGTAATGCTATGGGTCATAATTGTCCAACAAATATTTGTCTGAAAACAAATAAATAAAACAGTACGAAAGTAAATTGAAGGAAATTTCAATATTATAAAACTATCTATGGTTGTGAATCATTCCAATATCTTTTATAAATGAAGTGATTATCTCATGTTTGTGCAATAAATCGTTTTATTAACCTAGAACACAAAGTTATGCAAAAGCCTCTTCCGATGGTCAGATGCAAACACCCAAAGTAACCCAATTAACTATATTTCTATGTTAATTAAGAAACTTTGAATTCATTAAGTTTAAGTTCCAATTATGGCTACCCCCACCCGACAGATATATTCCTATCATGTAAGGAATTCTACCTAATAGACATTCACCCCAATGTGAGATCGTGAGCTATTGAGTCTAAGGCTAAACCTAAAATCCATTTTCCAAGTTCATTTTAAGTTTACCAAATCAATCTTATTAATGGCCAATTAACAAGAAGCATTAAGACTAAGAATCAATAAATAAACCAATATATTACCCTAGGCATAAAATAATCAACTTATAAACCGGTGATAATGGAATTCATCACAACCTTAGATTATGTATTTAGTTACAACACATACCTAGGATTACTAAACACTTAATTAAACAAAACATCATAAACAAATAACTTGAAGATAAATAAAAGTAAAATTACAATAATGAAAGAAAATATTGGGGGTTAGAGAATCCACTTTTAATATTTCAAAATTAGAAATCTCCCTTATTGTCAATGTTTACCGATAAATTATTTATATTTAACCAGACCATAAAGGAAAAAATTCCTTTTGTCTCAATTAAGTTCAATCGACCATATAGGCGGTAACTAGGTTATTACCTAAACCAATCATATAGGCGGAAACTATGTCTGGAATGTAAAACTAACCATGTAGGCGGTAAATAAGATTGTCACCTAAACCGGCCATATAGGTGGTAACTAATTAATCCAAATTTTAATTAAAATAAGGGAGATTAATCTAATTTATTATATTAAAAGTCTCACATTTTCACCCCAGAAGAATGAGATTACCTGCTCATGCTATAAATGAAAACACTTATTAATTAAATAAAAAGAAAATATAAGAAAAATTAAATAAATATACAAGACACTTTCCTTTAGGTTTTCATGGAGAAATTCCTCCAAAGAAAGCATGAAAAATTTACAAAATTTAACTTGGTATTTATAGGCAAATCTAAAGGCTTCCACCAATTTCTCCACCAAACATGGCACCAAATCCTCCACCAAACATGTTTGGTGGAAGTTTGACAATTTCCATATTTTATTTTATTTTTTTTATGTTTTTTGTTTTGAAAATGACTTTAATAATTACACATAACACACTTTTGGATATTTTATCAGTTTCGGTAATGAAAACTTTAGAATTCGAAAATCTTATGAACTTCAAAATTGTAGATCTTTGAGCTTCTTTATTCTGGAACTTGAATCACCTCAATCCGATATCAGAATAAAAAGTTATGACCAAAATACGACAATTGAGCAAAGTTGAAATTTCCGAAATTGTACTTCGTTAGAACGCCATTTCAAGTTTCCTATCTCCAAAATCAAAATGTCAAGTCCAGTTTTTGCCCTTATTTGTTCCACATTTTGTCCTGATTGATTCCATTAAGTCCTGATTTTATTTTATTTGCAAACTAAATTAAAACACTTCAAAATGTTTATAAAACTAGAGAAACTATACAAAATATTAAGAAAAGGGGCAGTAAATATTGATATATTTTTCACTCATCACACCCCCAAACCTAATATTTTGCTAGTCCTCGAGCAAAACAATAAAATAAAATGCAATAAATAATTAAGATTAAACTAAGCCACTTTCGTAGGGATCACGGTTGCATTTAGTGTATACAACAAGCCTTCAAACCCCTAGGTGTCCCTAGTGGACGAGTTGCAGTCTTGTGAGGACTTACTCCAACGATACTCACAAACGTCAATCTAATGCACACAAAATCAAAAAGACAATATAAAATAGAATAAAGAAGTTAGTGACTAAAGAACTGAAACTTCTTATCCATGTTAATAATTGTTTTCTTTCTTTCTAAAGTACTAAGTAAGTAAATTCTCCGATTATTTTTACCATTCTCCATATACACAACCAACAATATATTAATCAGCTCATTGTGCCCATAATATTCATAAGTGTAGTTGAAAAGATAGTAATATTTGTGTCTTAAATTTATAACCAAATTCACACCCTTTTTTTAGCAATGGAATTTTTTTCTATTTTTTTTTTACAATATCTTCAATCCATGTAGCGAGCTTTAGGTCAGTGACTTCCAAGTCAGTTGGCTTTAGGGCTTTAGGTGTTAAGACACCCTTACAGACTTAATTACTCGGATTTCAGATATCATTTTTTTTATAACAGCTTCAATTCATGTAGCGAGCTTTGGGCCAGTGACTCCCAAACCAGATGGTTTTAGGGCACTAGGTGTTAAAACACCCATTCGGACTTAATTACACTGATCTCAGATGTTTTTTTTAATATACACACTTTTTTTTAAAATTCCATCGCTTTTTTAGATGCTTCCTCCAATTAAACTAAAGAACTGAATATTACAAACTTTTCACTTACAACTCATGGTCGTATGTTACCATGCATGTTGATAATACCTGTCAACTGAGCATAGGAAGATCTAATTTAGTCAGTAATATGGAGAATTCACAAATTAAATAATCAAAAGGAAATAAAAAAAATTAACTTGTTACGAAATAGGTTGAGATACATCTCAGGAGTGGAAATTCCTTACTCAGCTATCTCATACCAATTTCACCTGATTAGTCAAATTAAAAACACAAAAACACAAAATAAATTTTTTATTTTTTAAAAAAACTTTAATTTTTTTGAATTTTTTTTTGACAATTTTTGACTAAAAACAACAAAAAAAAAATAATAATAAAAACAAGATACTAGTCAACTATTCTCCTCCCCCAAACCTAATTGAGACATTGTCCCCAATGTCTAAAAAAGTAGAAGAAGAGTTTAGAAGATCATACCTGGTTAGCTGGTATTCTACGTCTAAAAAGAAAATTAAAGGTTAAGATCCAGATTTATCCGACGCTTCTTACTATGATCATTATCGGACCAATTTATCTTGGAAAAGATATGGTCAATTTGTGGTTCAAAGGTTAAAAATTGATCAATTAAATCATTGGCAGTTCTGGCAGTGAAGATGATATCTTTTACAGGTTTTGACACGAAGCCATTTCTACGAACATCATCAAGAAACACACAAAGAAAATCATAAAATCCATCAACGTTAAACAATCCAATTGGTTTCTGGTGTATGTTCAAGTTCGCCCAAGATATCACTGTAAAAATTTCCTCCATCATGCCCAAACCACCTGACAAAGCAATAAAAGCATCAGCACAATTAATCATTTCAACCAGTTGTTCAGACATACCTGGCAAGATAAGTTCCTCTCCGTTTGATGGTCCTATCCAATTCGCCTCTGCCAAAGGTTTTAGGATGATTCCCAAAACTTGACTACCTCTTTCATGTACATATCTTGAAATGTACCCTATTAGTCCAAGATTGCCACCGCCATATACTAAGTGCATATTCCTTTCAGCTATGACTCTACCAAATTCATGTGCTGCCTCAACGTACCCTGGTTTAGAACCAACACTAGTACCGCAAAACACACAGATGTTAACAACTCGTCTTATTGAAGTTGCTTCCATTTTTATATATATATATATATTTTATATTTTATTTCTTTCTTAAATCTGGATGTCTTCAAGAGTGCAATGACGAGCTGAATTTATAGAACCTGAAAAAAGGATAAGTAATAATTGAACTAGTACCTACCCCATTTTTGGGTTTCAATCAAGTCCCAAGGATCATTTATCAAGCATAAAACGAGTTGAATACATATCAAAGGAGGTGCGGAATAACTCACATTGATCGGTAGAGATGCAACGAAGACAAAAAAAACGCACTGCTCCTCCTTGCTCGGTAGTGAGCTGCGCACATGGAGGACTGCTCGGCGTGGGGGCTGCTTCCTCCTCCAAGAATCGGCCATGGGTGATCTTTGAAAGTCCAAGCTTTGTGATAAACATCCAAGCTCACGAACTCACTGCCCTAACACCTTGGTATGCCTCCTAGAGTGTGCTAGCACTTGATGATTTGCCACAAATCATCATTTTCCTCCTTGTGTTTCACGGTGAAACTGAAACCAGAAGAAGAAATGTGGCAGTTCTGCCGAGAGAGATGAAGAGCAAATTTTTGGCTCCAAAATGCCCTAAACCGTAAAAGAGAGAGAGAAATGTTCTGTGAAATAAAAAATGTAAAAGGTTTATATAATTTCCAAAATATAATAAAACCATTTACCATTTCTTTAATTTCCAAAAAGGCAAACATTAAATTCTTGTCAATCACCACAAATCAACTCACATCAATCACTCAAATGTCACATCACTCAAAGTGACATGTGATTTGACACTTGATGTGACTTGCGATTTGACGCTTGATTTGACTTGCGTGCCGCACTCGAATTCGAAATGCGAATGCGCTCGCAAATAATCCCGGGCTCGGGTTCGCTAATTCCAAATTAACGAATTTTCCATTTCGTCGTAATTAAATGATTACGCCTAGCGAAATCACTATTTACGTCGCTAACGAATTAATTCTAAATTAATTCGTTCGCCCGAATTAAAATCTAATTTTAATTCCGCGTCGAAATCCAATTTCGTATAATATATCAAATATATTATTATACCGATTAATTCCAAATTAATCGTTCTCTCTTTAATTGATATTTTATCCCAGATAAAATATCTCCGTAATTAATCCCAGATTAATTTTCTCTCATTAAATTAATCCCAGATTAATTAAAGTGCGAGTCATATGTCATCGGTGAATCTTTGGGAAGCGACCCATGAGATCCCCGGATATGTTGGCAGTAAATCGGGTCGTTGGACTATCCGAACACGTAAGTACCTCGTACTACCTTTACTCCGATTCACAAGACAAGGTTGGCCTCTAGCAAAGCGCCATGCCTACCCAACTCTCCGGAAACATGCTTACAGGAATAATCGATCTATATCAGGCGTAGTATACGTGGTATTGCATATTTTGATCCAGTATCAGATGATCACGTGCTAGGTCTGGGGCTGGAATCGTGTCTGCCCCGTACGAAGCACATGTCGGATCTCTGGTAACTAGTCTCTATATCGGATAAACATGACCTTGTTATTTTATCCCGATGACTGCAGTACTAAAGAGAACCAGTACCGTATCCTACGTGACCATCATCTCCATATGACTGGAGTGACACTTCCATCTTAACATCACACCTAACACACTACGATTTTCAATATACCCAGTATTGGCGTACACAGAACCTGTTAAAGCCCTGGACGACCTCAACCAAAGTATATTGATTGTCGTAAGTATTAGCGGTGGTGAAGTCTCAGGTTAAGACCAAATACACCTACCCTGATTTCGGACTTCCATAGACACATAGTCATACTACCAATGGAATTCCGATGGGGTCTATCCAGACTATGCCCGTACCATCGGTAAAACACAACCTCCTACCGCACTTGCATAAGTATCTAATACTTAAATATATGAGAACTATCCCGTCATGCCATCACAACGTGCACAAGTGCAATACTAGTCTTTTACGTATCACCGATGTCCAATCTCGATAATACTCTGACTAGAGATATTTAATGATTAATCTTTCGTGGACTGATACTGTCTCATATCTTTCTCAATCCAGGAACTAATCATAGGGACCTCCTATCATTTATATATCTAAGGTGATCTAATCACAAATGATAAGAGTGCAATCTTCTTTGTCACATAGTTAATTTGTACAACAACACCGTGATCTGTACAAATAGTGACGCTATGGGTCATAATTGTCCAACAATCTCCCACTTGGCCTATAGCCAGTCACTCGAGTGCTTGACACCCGAACTATGTACGGTTGGCTCAAATTGCTGAGAAATGCTTTCGTCAGCGGATTTCCATGATTATCGTCGGATGCGATTTATTCGATCATCACATCGCCATGATGTATGATCCGAACGAATCAGATGAATAGTCGAAGTATTTATTCTAGATCGTTGATGAGACCATTATTCTTTAGCCTGTGCTGACACCTAGCTCAGCTGCTAACAGAACTATATCTAATCTAATTAGATTTGTTTATTGACCCAGAAGGCTTCTATTGCCGCCTCAGTTACAGCAATTAATCCGCATTTGTTGTTTATTCGGTAACAGTATCTTGCTTGGAAGATTTCCAACTCACTGTACCGTTATTCAAACTGTATAGTACGTTTGCGACTTTCAGTCGTCTTTATCGGTTTAGGAAACTTGCAGTAGTGATCCCAGTCACTTCAAGTTCTCCTTCTCCAAGGTTTAAGACAGCATCCTTAGATCTCTAAGATACTAACGAATGTTCTTAATATCAATCCAGTGACTATCATTGGATTGGATGGCATGTTTGTGAATCATATGCTCAAAGCGTATGAGACACTAGGTCGCGTACATTTTTCAATGTACGATTTCTCGGAGAGTGTTCTCGAAAGCCAAGCTTTCACCGATTGTTATTTATGGGAATATCATTTCCAAGAAATGACATGTCATCATTATTTATATAGGACAGCCACTATCAGTGTGCTCCACTAACCCTCTTATATACACAAGAATCCTTTTCGTTTTGAATTAAATCATAAACCATTATGATTACATCAAAACGATAATTCCTAGAACTAATGCTTGCTTTAATCCATACATGGATCGAATAACCCGCAAACCTTGTTTGCTAGTTTTGGTACGACAAAATCGTCAGGATGTTGCAAACATCCTCCAAAAGGTTTCCTTTTCAGGAAAGCGATTTTCCATCCAGCTGTCATATTTCATAAATGAAACATGCAGCTTTAGCAAGCATTATCCAAATGGATTTACCATGGCAACATTTAAAAGGTTGAATCGTAATCAACACAATGTTGATAACGATACCTTTCCGCTGAAAGCCTAGCTTTACACGTTGGTACGTTGCCATCCATGTACGTCTTCCTCGAAGACTTATAAAGTACCAGTAGGCACAATGCCTTGCGGTACGTCAACTAGTGTCCAAACATAGTTGATATACATGGAATCCATTTCGGACTCATGACACTTTGTCATAATTGGGAGTCGATACCTTGTATCACTTCCTCATACGTAGTCAGTTGGTATACCTCAAAAGATCGACATCTTTACAAGGTGAGATCAGAACCCATACCCCAGGTTGTTTTCTGACTCTCTCCGACTCACGCGGTTCTTGTGTATTCAAAGATTAATGGTAATAGTTGCATCCTTGATGAACTATTTATGTTCCATTAGGATTTGATGCCTAGAATAGTATTACTCCGATTTTCATCGAGTTTTACTATCCTCCCACTTACCACTGCATATCGGTATTTCTCTTAGGAAAACCACATGGCGAGCAACAATTACATTGTTCTCTAGTGAGTTGTATAAATACAATACTTATGGTATCCCTAGGATAACCTACAATTGGCACTTATCCAATTTGGGTTTTAGTTTGGTATCATCCAAACATATGCTCATCATACCCAAATTTTCAGGAATGTGAAACCCGGTTTCTTTCCTGTTCATATCTAATATGAAATCTGTCAAACAGATTTTAATGGAACTTTATTCTAAATAAGTTCTGCACTGTTATGCGTATCCGTTGAAGGAAATGGTAGCTCAGAGTGACTCATGATTAACCTAATCATGTCTAACAAAATTCGGTTACTCGGTTCGGACACACCGTCAAATTGACGTGTTCCGGGAGGAGTCCTCTTTTGAAAGAATACTTTACTCTTTCAAGTTTTTGGAAACTTATTGCATAAGTAATTTTACGGTCTTACCGTAACGGTTTAATACTATAGGCGATCTGTGTGTCTATTTCGTGTCGAAACTATAAAAGTTTCTGATTTGTGTTCTTCAAAAGAAACACATAACCATTAAGCGATGCCACATCCGTATAGGTCACGAAATATCCACATATAGCCTAACTAGACATGGGCCCGCTAACTTCACTATGAACTAGGGCTAACAGGTCGGTGGCATTTGCACTTTTACCAAGTAAATAGTGTTTTAGGCACTTTGCCCAATAAACTAGATTCGTAGACTTTATTTGATTGGAATCAAATCAGTCATGGTACCCGCTCTTCAAAAGTGCGGATATACGATTCTTGTTTAATGTGTCCCAGACAACATTGCCACTTTAAGTTTCAACCTGATCAAATCAGTTTGAGCTATTTGTTTGTTATGTATACGTGTGAGATTTATTTATATTCTAAATATAAATTATGTTGTTCACATCTAATGTGTTTATCTCAATATCATCTTTATATAATAAAACACTTTAGTGTTCTAGAATATAAAGGTTCAATCCGCAACGGATTAAACACTGATATAAAGATAATTTTCCTAGTCAAACTAGTTACATTATAACAGTATCCTAATTTAAGTACACACCCAAAGGGTAGTTCCTAAACTTAGGTTTCTACGGTTAAAATAACGACTTTCGTCCCGTTTCCAATTCGCAGATAAATCTCTATTGAAGTCAGTATCCTGTTCAAAACAGATTCTGAACATCAATACATATATTTATATAACACACTAAGTATCAAAATCCAATTTTAAATACTAGTAATGAATATATTTATGACAAACATATTTGAAGTCAGAGCCTGCTCGTCTTCAATTCCTTCTTAGGATATGTCCTATATCTTCCCAGAAGACTGTAATGATTTTGCCTTTGCCCATTTCAATACTCCAGAAGCCTTTGGCCAAGCCATGGGTTTCTAGAATATCGAAGTAAGGTGCGCTTTGCGCTACTTGCCAAATTGCAAACTTTGACTTTGTCTCCTTGAGATTAGTCATTAACTCTCCAAGAATTATTTCTTGCAATTTTTATTTTACTTCTAAAATCTAAGTATAGATTTATGAAGATCCTTCAATTTCAATATCATACTTTAAGAATCTAATTCTTAATTCTGATAAAGAAATTAAGGAGTCTATATGACAAGTATAATGGATTAAGCACTAAAGTTATCATTACATGAATATTCCAAATATCATGTTCCACTTATTTGCTTAACTCCAGACTTAGGCTTAAATTGTTATTTTATCAAATAAACTAACTTATTATATTTCCAGGACCATCCTGAAATATTATTCCCAATTTGAAAATTATAGTCGTCTAAATACATTTTCACCCAGGATTATATTTTAAACACTAATATTTCATTTTATATCTTGATTCTAATAGTCCAACTATTTAATCAAAGATATGTGGTACTATGTATTATATTGATTATTATAGTCCAACTATACAATCAAATATAATTTAAATTAATTAACCTCAATTACATTGATTACTATAATCCAATTATAAAATCAACTGTAAATTGAAATTAATTAATTCAAATATATTGATTACTATAATCCAATTATATAATCAATTATAATATAGTCCAACTGCTTTATTGAAAACAACAATTTAAAATAGTCCAACTAACATTTAATGATATGACGAAATATTGAAATGAGCGCGCGGTGGCGAGTAATTGAACGAATATTGCAAATTCAATTCTTGTCTCCCACTATTTTTCGGCGAGCCTCCAACCCTCTGTCGAGTACTCGGGAAACCGTGTTTCCTAGTGGGCTAGGATCCCGTTAAATATCACACAATCTTGACTTTGGCCAACAAATTGTATGATAATTAACTAGGTAGATCTCTAAGATCGATTGGATCCAATCCAATTCCTATATCCGGTAGGGGGACATCCAAGTCCGAAACATATATCTTATATATGCCAATACATCCAATGTATTACCTAACATTTTCCTCTGAATCAACTAAGCCTTGGCTTGGCACAACAAACTTAGTGATCCCAGTCAAGCGCGACCCATTGACCATGGAAAGCTTCATAATCAATGTCGATGGACAAGAAATGGTCTTGACTTTGGCCAACAAACCACAACTTGGACAAGACACCAATATGGAACAAAGCCTTCGTGATTCAAACACATCTTGAGAGACAAAGGCCTTGACTTTGGCAACAAACCAATGCCGTCTCGGATCTTGAGTGAGAATCACTCAATGGAAGGAAAGACACTTAATGTTGAGCGAGGGTTTTCGCGTGCAAATTGGCAACCAATTTATTATCTTTGTTAAGGTCTCATCATCATACACCCTTAAACATGCATTCTAAACACATAATAAAGCGTATATGTAAAATAATAATGATATGCAGATGGATATTTTACATTGATCCTAGATCAAATCTCTCTCTTTCTCTCTCCAGCTAGCACTTATATTTACTTCTACCCGTTACACTACACTTCTAAAGAAACCTCATTTACATTGAGGGGAATATGTGAGAAGAGAATACAAAGAAATATGAGATAAGGCTGGACTCGCAGGTCCAATTAAAAAATCAAATTTATTACAATTTCCAAAATTGCCCCACCCGACTAATATCCATCCGATATACATTATTCATGCATCACAACCATGTATTCACACAAGCATGTTATCAATCAATCTAATCAAATTAATTAATTTGATAATTAGTGATCATCCAATGTTCAAACAAAGATTTGATTTTGTTCGAGTCAGACTCGTACTGCGAACACGTACTCAAAGTACGAATTCTCGAATTAAATTAAATTACATAATTAAATCCAATTTAATACGCATTTAATTCTAATTCATTATTTCATTTCAAATTAAATATTACACTTTATAAAATAAACCTTTACGACTTAAATTCTGAATTTAATCGTTACGGGTCTCAAAGCCCGATTAATATCCAATATTAATTTAATTAAAGTCCAATGGGCTTTTAATTAATTTCTTGAGGCGTGGACTTTTGGTCAACTCGGGTCAAACCGAATAACCAAAATCCAATCCGGGAGTTACCCCATAAGCCCATAAATTAATTTAGGCCCAATTAAACTTTAAAGGTTCATTAGTCGCATTTGGACCTTTTGGATGCGGTTTAGGGCCTAATTGGATCCAACCAATTTTGCCTAAACCCAACTTTGTACAACAAAGCCCAACAAGCCCAATAACAACTTTAAAAGCCCAAATCCAATTTTAAGCCCAATAATTAAATTATAAAAATCCAATTTTACAATTCAATTAACCTAAAGTGCATAACATTATTAATTACCCAAATCAAAGTTTCCAAACATCAAATTTGTCCAATTAATCATGCTTATCATCAATGAATCATGTCCAACATAATTTGACAAAAATCAAACCCAATTACATGCTTCAAGTGTCTCGGCCAAAGTGGGAAATTATGCCCAAATCAAATTCAATCCAATTGAACCCAATCAAACATAAAATCAACATCCCCTAATGATTTCCAAGTCATCCAATGAACAAAAATAAAAAATCCAAGACATTAGGGAGCTAACCAAATTCGGCCACAATGAACAAATGGGGAAAATCAATCCAATTAATTTTTCAACAAATTGATTACATATAACTCTAAGTTATCCATATACAAGCATACTTAACAAACAATTTGCCAAAATCATGCTTAAATCAAAAAGCCCCAAATTTGAGCTAAGAACCCTAATTTCGTTTTATGCACAAATGGCTCAAGATACCATTTTGGGTTTCAATCAAGTCCCAAGGATCATTTATCAAGCATAAAACGAGTTGAATACATATCAAAGGAGGTGCGGAATAACTCACATTGATCGGTAGAGATGCAACGAAGACAAAAAAACGCACTGCACTGCTCTCTTTGCTCGGTAGTGAGCTGCGCACATGGAGGACTGCTCGGCGTGGGGGCTGCTTCCTCCTCCAAGAATCGGCCATGGGTGATCTTTGAAAGTCCAAGCTTTGTGATAAACATCCAAGCTCACGAACTCACTGCCCTAACACCTTGGTATGCCTCCTAGAGTGTGCTAGCACTTGATGATTTGCCACAAATCATCATTTTCCTCCTTGTGTTTCACGGTGAACTGAAACCAGAAGAGAAATATGGCAGTTCTGCCGAGAGAGGATGAAGAGCAAATTTTTGGCTCCAAAATGCCCTAAACCGTAAAAGAGAGAGAGAAATGTTGTGTGAAATAAAAAATGTAAAAGGTTTATATAATTTCCAAAATATAATAAACCATTTACCATTACTTTAATTTCCAAAAAGGCAAACATTAAATGCTTGTCAATCACCACAAATCAACTCACATCAATCACTCAAATGTCACATCACTCAAAGTGACATGTGATTTGACGCTTGATGTGACTTGCGATTTGACGCTTGATTTGACTTGCGTGCCGCACTCGAATTCGAAATGCGAATGCGCTCGCAAATAATCCCGGGCTCGGGTTCGCTAATTCCAAATTAACGAATTTTCCGTTGCGTCGTAATTAAATGATTACGCCTAGCGAAATCACTATTTACGTCGCTAACGAATTAATTCTAAATTAATTCGTTCGCCCGAATTAAAATCTAATTTTAATTCCTCGTCGAAATCCAATTTCGTATAATATATCAAATATATTATTATACCGATTAATTCCAAATTAATCGTTCTCTCTTTAATTGATATTTTATCCCAGATAAAATATCTCCGTAATTAATCCCATATTAATTTCTCTCTCATTAAATTAATCCCAGATTAATTAAAGTGCGAGTCATACGTCATCGGTGAATCTTTGGGAAGCGACCCATGAGATCCCCGGATATGTTGGCAGTAAATCGGGTCGTTGGACTATCCGAACACGTAAGTACCTCGTACTACCTTTACTCCGATTCACAAGACAAGGTTGGCCTCTAGCAAAGCGCCATGCCTACCCAACTCTCCGGAAACATGCTTACAGGAATAAGCGATCTATATCAGGCGTAGTATACGTGGTATTGCATATTTTGATCCAGTATCAGATGATCACGTGCTAGGCCTGGGGCTGGAATCATGTCTGCCCCGTACGAAGCACATGTCGGATCTCTGGTAACTAATCTCTATATCGGATAAACATGACCTTGTCATTTTATCCCGATGACTGCAGTACTAAAGAGAACCAGTACCGTATCCTACGTGACAATCATCTCCATATGACTGGAGTGACACTTTCGTCTTAACATCACACCAATACACTACGATTCTCAATATACCCAGTATTGGCGTACACAGAACCTGTTAAAGCCCTGGACGACCTCAACCAAAGTATATTGATTGTCGCAAGTATTAGCGGTGCAAGTCTCAGGTTAAGACCAAATACACCTACCTTGATTTCAGACTTCCATAGACACATAGTCATACTACCAATGGAATTCCGAGGGGGTCTATCCAGAGCGAAGCTATTTCCCGTACCATCGGTAAAACACAACCTCTTACCGCACTTGCATAAGTATCCAATACTTAAATATATGAGAACTATGCCCGTTATGCCCTCACAACGTGCACAAGTGCAATACTAGTCTTTTACGTATCACCGATGTCCAATCTCGATAATACTCTGACTATGGATATTTAATGATTAATCTTTCGTGGACTGATACTGTCTCATATCATTCTCAATCCAGGAACTAATCATAGGGACCTCCTATCATTTATATATCTAAGATGATCTAATCACAAATGATAAGAGTGCAATCTCCTTTATCATATAGTTAATTTGTACAACAACACCGTGATCTGTACAAATAGTGACGCTATGGGTCATAATTATCCAACACAAATGATAATTATTAGCTAAATAGTAAAATATATCGTGAAAGTAAAAAAGTCTGGATCCTGTCGGAGAAAATAAAAGAAAATAACAAAACAAATCACAATTATTAGTTAAAGACAAAGAGATAATAATATTTACAGATAGTAACAGCTTGATTGACATCTATGCGTCATGAAAAAGCTTCCCATTCAATTTTCCTATAAATTGGCAAACAGGGTCTTTTAAAGTCAAATTCCCGAGACTTAAATGTTGTCTTTCTTTTTGAAATTGTGCATATAACATGTGAATTGCGTGATGCACATATCCACTAGGATGCGTCTCAAGAGTTAGCGATATGTCATCCAAAGACTCCTTACTCAAGCCATTCCTAATGAATTTAATTTTATCTTCATGGTTATCAGACACCATTCCTAAAGAACGACAACGGCTATTACATGTCATGCATGCACATTTATAGCAAACACCCATTCTTTTAGCTTTTCTTTTTTTAGCATAGATTATTCTTCCTAAACCAGGCGGATATGAAATAAAAGAGTCAGAAGACTCAACTGTCAGTCGGACTCGTGCTTCAATAATCCAACGAATGTCATTAGGAATATCTTTGATAATTAGAAGTCTCATTCTTTCCATGCGAGATTTTTAGACTTTCATAAGAGAGTTTTGAGGGAGAGAAAAAAATTTCTTGTGAAGATTTACGAGAACGTCTTCCATCCTGTCTGTGACTTTACCTACAAAATTAAACACACAAAACACACCAAATCTGAATATATACACTAAATGCATGGGTTGCCTCCCTGCTAGCGCTAAGTTTAACGTCGTCAGCTAGACATGACTGTCTGAACGTTAGGCTGGATCTGAAAATGTAGCACTTTCTTTTTATTACTCAAATGATTCTCCCCAGTAGTGCTTGACATGTTAGCTGTTAACTTTGAATGTGTTGTTGGACTTGGGGTTGTATATCTCAACAACTCCATAGGGTAACACCTGAGTAATCACAAATGGACCTGACCACCTTGATTTCAGCTTTCCAGGGAAACGTTTCAATCGTGAATTGTATAATAACACCTGCTGCCCTGATTCCAGTTGCATGCGCACTATTTTTGGATCATGCCATTTCTTGGTCTTTTCTTTGTACAGTCTGGCATTTTCATAAGCATGTAGGCGAAATTCCTCCAATTCGTTGAGTTGGTGGAGCATCTTCTCTCCTGCTACTTGTAGATCAAGATTTAACTTCTTCAGTGCCCAATACGCTTTGTGTTCAAGCTCCACTGGCAGATAGCACACTTTCCTAAACACCATTTGAAATGGGGACATACCAATTGGTCTCTTGTAAGCTGCCCGGTAGGCCTATAGTGCGTCATCCAGTTTTGTAGACCAGTCATTCCTTGTTGATCAAACGGTTCTCTCCAGGATTCTTTTGATCTCCTTGTTTGAAACTTCAACCTGTCTATTTGACTGCGGATGGTAGGTAATGGAAACTTTATGAGTGACTCCGTATTTGGATAGGAGTGCTTCAAAGTATTTGTTTCATAAATGTGTGACACCATCACTGATAATTGCCTGAGGTGTTCCGAAGTGAGTGAAAATATTCTTTTTAAGGAATTTTATCACCACTTTTGAATCATTTGATGGCAATGTTGTTGCTTCAACTCATTTGGAGACGTAGTCTACTACAACTAGTATGTACTGGTTTCCGAATGCTGGAACAAAGGGTCCCATAACCCCATACATCAAATATCTCCAATTCCAGAATGTTTTGCAGAGGTCCTTCATTTCTCCTTGAAATATTTCCCGTTCTCTGGCACCTGTCAAATTAAAGAGCAAAGAAGTAAGCATTTTTAAATAGAGTAGTGATGAGTGGTAAATGTATTATTATTTCCCACTCATTTGACCTAATATTTTGTATAGTTTCTTGAGTTTTGTGAATATTTTGATGTGTTTTGTGTTATTTTGTAGATAAATAAAGTTTTAGGACATTCTGGAGGTGATTTGGAGCTAAATAGTGAAAAAGAAAACAAAACTAGCATTTTGGTCATTGGGCGCGTCGCGACGCCTAACGTGCGTCGGGTCCACATGTCAGAATCTGAGAAGTTTAACTTTGCTAACATGCGCCATTCCACGTGTCCCCATCACATCCGATCTGCTAACGTGCACTGTTCCACGTGTCATCATCCTACGGTGCCGACAATCGCCATCACCATGTGTCGCCACATGTCAATCCACCTGTCAGCCACGTCATCATCCACATCACCAGTTGACCAGGTCAATGTGCCATGTCATCATCAGCCAATCACAGCATGCCATGGGTCGTCATTCTATGGTGCCGACAGTCACTATCGCCACATGTCGCCACGTCAGCGCCACATAAGTGCCACGTCAGCATAATCATTGAGTTGCCAGCCGTCTTGCCATGTGTCACCTTATCACCTTATCCGTAATCACCACGTGTCAGATAAGAATATGAAATGGACGAATCAGAGCTTGCCACGTCAGCACGTAGCGACGTAAGAAGAAACGTGCGCGTCGCGACGCGTGGCACTTATGGACGCCTATAAATAGAGTTGAAATTTCAGTTTCAGATGTACCATCCTCTCAGAATTCTCTGATGTAAATAATGAGTTTTCTATCTAGTTTCTTTTAAATTTTAGTTTTGTAATTAATTTTAATTACGTTCTGTAATAATAGTAATTTATTTTTTTACTTTTACAGTTTTTACTATTCAACATAAGGAGGTAAATTCCCCTTGCTATGGTGAAAGGTAATTCTTTTACTATTGCTATTTAGATTAATCTCCTTTAAATATAACATATTCACTATTTAAAATTTGACTTAATGAGGATACCGCTATATTGGTCGGTTGGTAATTCATTTTAATCTGGTTTAAACCTGACTAAGCAAGGATACCGCCAGGTTGGTCGGTTGGTAATTAATTTTCTTACCACCTATATGGCAGGTTTATTTTGGTTCCGCCTTCATGGCTGGTTGGACTTAATTTGACTTAATCAAGCTACCGCCTATATGGCTGGTTGGTAAAATAATCACAAGTTAATATATTATATTAAGAGAGATATCTAAATTAGTAGTAGTAAAAGTTGATCATTTTACCTTAGTATTTTATTTTATTGTAATTTACTTTTCAGCTTTTACTTTACCGCAATTACTTTTCAGCATGTTTACTTTATGTCTTTTACTTTTATGTTTTTACTAGCCCTAGTTATGTGTTGTAACTAAGTTAGTTATCTGGGGTTATGATGAATTCTAATATCACCGGTTTATAATGGGTTATTTTATAGTTTGGTTAATTTAAAGGTTTACTTATTAAGTCTTAAGCTTAATGCGTCTTGTTAATTGGCCACTAATAAGATTGATCTGGTAAATCTAAAATAAACTAGACAAAGGAATTTTAGGTTTCAGCCTTAGACTTAATAGCCCACGATCTTCCTTGAGGATATATAACCCTTTAATAGATTTCCTTACAGGATACACATATACCTGTCGGACGGGGGTAGCCATAATTTGAACTTAAACTTAATGAATCCAGGTAATTTGGTTGACATAGACATATGGTTCAATTGGGTTAAAATGGATATTTGCGTCTGACCATCGACAGAGGCTTTCGTATAATTTAGTGTTCCAGGTTAGTAAACCGATTTATTACACCAACATGAAATAACCGCTTCATCTTTTAAAGGATATTAGAAAGATTCACAGCCCTAGATAGTTTCATAATATTGAAATTTCTTAAACTTGCTTTCGTGCAATTTTATTTACTTGTTTTTAAATTTAGAATCATCACCATTTCAAATCAATCAAGAAACCTGTTAGATACTAGTAATCATTTGACCTCATAAAATTAATAGATTAGGTATTAAGTCCTCATGGGATCGATGCTTTTTATACTACTTAAACGATACGTGCGCTTGCGTTATACGCGTGTGTGTAAGCACCAGTCAAGTTTTTGGCGCCGTTGCCGGGGACTTATTTATCTTTCACTATTAGTTTTAGGGTTAGATACGTTACTTGTATCTAATTTCTTTTTACTTATTGTTTTTGTTTTCTTGTGTTTCAGGTTCTCAGAAACTACATGAGAGGAACCAGAAGCTTTGAACTCTGACCGCTTGACCCAGAAATTGAAAGAACCATCAGACAGTTGAGAATGGAAAGGGGAGAAGGCCAAGAAGCAATCATTAACATAGAACCTGAACCTTTGAACGTTGCACCACCGATTCCCATTCGAGACAAAACCATTCCAGTGGTCGACGGCTTCATTTCATGTATTGTACTTCCTCCTTTACCAGAAAATGCATGTGACATCAAAACATGCATCCAGATGATTCAGCAGTCAGTACAATTTGGGGGAAATGCAACTGAAGATCCTAATGCCCACATCAGCAACTTCCTGGAAGTTTGTGGTACTTTCAATTACAACTGAGCAGCTGAAGAAGCAATGAGACTGCGGGTTTTTCCATATTCCCTGAAAGACAGAGCTAAAGCTTGGCTACATTCGTTACCAGCAGGTTCCATCACAACTTGGAACACTCTAGCCACCAAATTCCTTGCAAAGTACTTTCCACCAGCCAGAACTGCAAAGTTGAGGAATGACATCACATCCTTCATGGAAGAAGAATTAGAATCCATTTGCGAAGCTTGTCAAATATTTACTCCGGAAATGTCCTCATCATGAGATCGCAAAGTGGCTACAAGTCCAAACCTTCTACAATGGAATTTCTGGAATAATGAGAACCACAATTGATGCTGCTGCTTAAGGAGCTTTGATGGCAAAATCAGAAGATCAGGCCTGAGACTTAATTGAAGAAATTCCCAACAACAATTCGTTATGGCCAATAAAAAGGAGCATGATCCAAAGAATTGCAGGAATTTATGAAGTTGGAGCCAACACAGCACTGAATTCTAAGCTGGATGTGATTTGCAAAAATCTGGAAACTCTTAACATGAAATTTAATGGTGGATCCACAAGTTCACCATTTGGAGGAGTACCTGAGTCAGAATCTTACAACCAACAAGAAGAGACAGTGAACTATGTCAACAATTCCAACAGACAAGGGAACAATCCATATTCCAACACCTATAACCCAGGGTGGAGGAATCACCCCAATTTCGTATGGAGCAACAATTCAGGGCAAAAGAACTACCCACCACATGGATTCCAACAACCAAATAAAAGCCAGGAGCATGAAAAAGAACCAGGAATAATAGAAGTGTTGGCCCAGTTGAAGAAGCAAGAAGCAGAATACGATGATTTAGCAACTATGGTTCAAAATCAAGTAGCATTGAATCAAAACCATTCAGCTTCTATCAAAGCACTGGAGAATCAAATTGGACAACTGGCCAATGCTCAGAGTTACAGACCACCAGGTAATCTTCCCAGCAACACAGAACCAAATCCAAGGAACATATGGAAGGAGCAGTGTCATGCCATCATGTTAAAAAGTGGTACTAAAATCAACAAAGATGTTGGAGCCAAAAAAACTGCTGAGGAAGTTCCAAAAGAAACAAAGCAACAGATGGAGGAAAAAGAAGCAAAGGAAAAAGAATAGATCACTCCACCTCCACATTTTCCTCAGTGTATTCAGAAAAACAAACTGGACAAGCAGTTTGCTCGTTTCCTGGAGGTGTTCAAAAAGCTGCACATCAACATTCAATTTGCAGAAGCCTTGGAACAAATGCCCAACTATGTAAAATTCATGAAAGACATTATTTCACGAAAATGAAGATTGGGAGATTACGAGACAATAGCATTGACAGAAGAATACAGCGCCATCATTTAGAGGAAGCTTCCCCCAAAGTTGAAAGATCCTGGCAGTTTCACTGTTCCTTGCACCATAGGACAACATGACTTTGGTAAGGCTTTATGTGATTTAGGTGCGAGTGTTAATTTGATGCCTTTTCCTATTTTCAGGAAACTCCAGATTATAGAAACAATGCCCACTTCAGTCTCTCTACAACTTGCTGATAGAACGCTCGTATTTCCAAGAGGCGTAGTTGAAGATATGCTGGTCAAAGTTGACAAATTCATTTTCCCAACAGATTTTATTGTCCTTGATATGGAGGAAGACGAAGACGTGCCGATCATTCTCGGGAGATCATTCTTGGCTACAAGTCGAACCATTATTGATGTACAAAAATGAGAACTAACCATGAGGGTACAAGACCAAGAAGTAACATTCAATGTTTTCAAGGCCATGAATTTCCCAGATGATGAAAAGAAGGAGGAATGTTTCAGACTTGATGTGATACACAGTACCATTCAGAACTCCAATGCAATGCAAAGTTCTATTGACAAACTTAAAACATGTCAATTGCATGTGGAGCCTGAGGATAAAACGTCTTTTGCACTGAAAAAGTCAATTCTTGCACTACAAGCAAAAGAAGAGAAAAAGTTTCACCAGCTCAACGAATTGGAGGAATTTTACAATCAACCTTTTAAGGATGCCAAATTGTACAAAGAAAAGGCCAAGAAGAGACATGATGAGAAGTTAGTGCGCATACAAATGGAACCATGGCAGAAGGTACTGTTAAACAAATCAATGGTGAAATTCTTCCCATGGAAGCCAAAATCACGGTGGTCAGGTCCATTTGTGATCACCAAGGTTTTACCAGACAGAGCCGTTGAGATACATGATCCCGACTCCAATAAAACATTCAAGGTTAAAAACAAGCGTGTTAAGCACTACTGGGGAGAATCATTTGAGCGATAAAAAGAAAGTGTCACACTTTCAGATCCAGTCTAACATTCGAGAAGTCACGTCTACCTGACGACGTTAAACTTAGCACTCGCAGGGAGGCAACCCATGCAATTTGTGTATATATTGTGATCTGGTGTGTTTTATTTTTGTGTGTTTAATTTTTGCAGGTAAAGTCATTTCATGATGGAAGAAGTTCTCGCAAATCTTCACAAACACTTTTCTTATCTCCCTCAAAAATCTTTGATGAAAGTCTACAAAGCTCGCTTGGAACGGATGAGGCTACTGATGATCAAAGGTATTTCTACTGACATTCGTTGGATTATTGAAGCACGGGTCCGATTAGCAGGTGAGTCTTCTGACTCTTTTATTTCACATCTGCCTGGTTTAGGAAGGAGCACCTATGCTAAAAAGAGAAGAGCCAAAAGAATGTGTGTTTGTTATAAATGTGCTCGTATGTTTTGTGATACGTTATCGTTATTTAGGAATGATGTCTGATAACCGCGAAGATAAGATTAATTTCATTAGGGATGGCTTGAGTAAGTAGTCTTTGGATGATATATCTAAAACTCTTGAGACGCATCCCAGTGGATATGTGTATCACGAAATTCGTGTGTTATATGCACAATTTCAAAAAGAAAGACAACAGTTAAGTCTTGGGAATCTGACTAAAAAAGACCCTTTTTGCCAATTTATAAGAGAATTGGATGGGAAGCTTGTCCCTGACGCATAAACGTCAATCAAGCCGCTACTTTTCTTGTACATATTATATCTCTTTGTCTTTTTCTAATAATTGTAATTTATTTTGTTGTTTTCTTTTATTTTCTCATATAGGATCCAAACCTTTTTGACTATCACGATTTATTTTACTGTTTAACTAATAATTGTCATTTGGTAGGTACTAGTGCTATTATTTTACTCACCCTTTTCAGGTGTTATAAATTCAACTCATCATTGCAGTTTTGAAGAAATCCAGAGTAAAACATGGAAGCCACTTCAAGAAGACGAGTTGAAAACATCTGTGTGTTTTGCGGTACTAGTGTTGGTGTTAAGCCACAATACGTAGAAGCAGCACGAGAATTGGGTCGAGTCTTAGCTGCAAGGAATATGCACTTAGTATATGGCGGAGGCAATCTTGGATTTAAGGGGATCGTTTCAAAAGCTGTACATGAGGGAGGCAGTCAAGTTTTGGGAATCATTCCAAAACCCTTGGCGGAGGCAAATCTTATTGGACTATCAAACAGAGAGGAACTGATCGTGTCAGGTATGTCTGAACGATTGGTAGAAATGATTAACCGTTTTGATGCTTTTATTACTTTGCCAGGTGGCTTGGGTACATTGGAGGAAATTTTTACACTGTTATCTTGGGCGAACCTGAACATACACCAGAAACAGCTTAGACTGTACAACGTTGAAGGATTTTATGATTTTCTTTGTGTGTTTCTTGATGATGCTCGGAGAAATGGGTTCGTGTCAAAACCTATGAAAGAACTCCTCTTTACTGCCAGAACTGCTCCGGATCTAATTGACCAAATCTTAGCCTATGAACCACAAATTGACCCTATCATTTCAAAGATAAATTGGTCCAAAGACGATCGTGGTAAGAGGCGTCGGATTAATCTGGATCTTAACCTTTAACTTTTCGTGTAGAATTTCAGCTAACCAGGTACTATCTTCCAAGCTCTTCTTCTACTGTGTAAGACATTGGGGACAATGTCTCATTTAGGTTTGGGGGAGGGAATTAGTTGATCAGTATCTTTTTTTTAGTTGTGTATTGTTTTTATTTTTAGTCCAAATTTTTTTCGAAAAATACAAAAAAATTGAAACTTTTTCAAAAATTACAAAAATATTTTGTGTTTTTATGTTTTAATTTTGACTAAAAAGGTGAAATTGGTAAGAGATATCTGAGTAAAGAGTTTTCACTCCTGAGACGTATCTCAAACCTATTTCGGAACAAGTTAATTTTTATTTATTTCCTTTTGAATTATTTAATTTGTGAATTCTCCATAATACTGACTAAAATGGATCTTCATATGCTCAGTTGGCAGATATTATCAACATGCATGGTAACATACAGACATGAGCTATAATTGAAAAGTTTGTAATATTCAGTGCTCTAGTTTAATTGGAGGAAACATCTATGAAAAACGATGGAGTAAAAAAAAAATCGTCTGAGATCCGAGTTATTAAGTCCGTAGGGGTGTTTTAACACTTAGTGCCCTAAAACCAACATGTTTGGGAGTCACTGGCCCAAAGCTCGCTACATGGATCAAAGATGCTGCAAAAATATATGTATCTGAAGTCTGAGTAATTAAGTCCGTAGGGGTGTCTTAATGCCTGGTTCCCTAAAGCCAACTGGTTTGGGAGCCACCGACCCAACACTCGCTACATAGATGGAATATATTATATATAAATAAAAAAAAATCATAAGCATAGAAAAAATAAGAAAAATTATTTCATTGCTGCAAAAAGTTGTGAATTCTGATAAGACTTTAGGACAAAAATATTACTCTCTTATCAACTGCACTTGTGACTGTTGTGCGAAAAAATGAGTTGATTAATATTTTGTTGGCTGTGTATATGGAGATAGGCAAATATAATCGGAGAATTTACTTATTCAGTAATTTAGAAAGAAAGAAAACAACTAGCAACTTGAAGTAGAAGTTTTCACCTGATTAGTCACTAACTTCTTTATTCTCTTTTCTTTTGTCTTTTTTCTTTTGTTTGCATTAGTTTTACTACATTTTTACTTTTGTAAAATGTTTGTGGGTATCATTGATGTAAACCGTCATGAGACTACAACTCGTCCACTAGGGACACCTATGTGTTTTAAGGCTTGTTGCATACGTTAAATGAAACCGTGATCCCTACAAAAGTGGCTTAGTTAAATTTTATCTTAAAGATGTTTATGTTATTTTATTCTATGTTTTGCTCGAGGACTAGCAAAATGTTAGGTTTGGGGGTGTGATGAGTGGTAAATGTATTACTATTTCCCACTCATTTGACTTAATATTTTGTATAATTTCTTGAGTTTTGTGAATATTTTGATGTGTTTTATGTTATTTTGTAGATAAATAAAGTTTCAGGACATTCTGGAGGTGATTTGGAGCTAAAACAGTGAAAAAGAACATAAAATGGCATTTTGGTCATTGGGCGCGTCGCAACGCGCAGGTTGCGTCGCGACGCCTAACGTGCGCCGGGTCAACATGTCAGAATCTGAGAAGTTTGACTTTACTAACGTGCGCCGTGCCACTTGTCACCATCACAGCCGATCTGCTAACGTACGCCGTGCCACATGTCATCATCCTACGTTGCTGACAATCGCCATCACCATGTGTCGCCACGTGTCAATCCACCTGTCAGCCACGTCATCATCCACATCACCAGTTGACGGAGGCAATGTGCCACGTCATCTTCAGCCAATCACAGCGTGCCATGTGTCATCATTCTATGGTGCCGACAGTCACTATCGCCACATGTCGCCATGTCAGAGTCATGTCATCGCCCCGTTAGCATAATCATTGAGTTGCCAACCGCCTTGCAACGTGTCACATTATCACCTTATCCGCAATTGCCACGTGTCAGATAAGAATCTGAAATGGATGAATCAGAGCTTGCCACATCAGCGCGTCGCGAAGCAAGAAGAAAATTGCGCGTCGCGACGCTTGGCACTTATGGACGCCTTTAAATAGAGCTCGAAATTTTAGTTTCAGATGTACCATCCTCTCTGAATTCTCTGATGTAAATAGGGAGTTTTCTATCTAGTTTCTTTTAAATTTTAGTTTTGTAATTAATTTTAATTACGTTATGTAATAATAGTAATTTATTTTTTTTTACTTTTAAGTTTTTACTATTCAACATGAGGAGGTAACTTCCCCTTGCTGTGGTGAAATGTAATTCTTTTACTATTACTATTTAGATTAATCTCCCTTAAATATAACATATTCACTATTTAAAATTTGACTTAATGAGGATACCACTATATTGGTCGGTTGGTAATTCATTTTAATCTGGTTTAAACCTCACTAAGCAAGGATACCGCCAGATTGGTCGGTTGGTAATTAAATTTTCTTACCGCCTATATGGAAGGTTTATTTTGGTACCGCCTTTATGGCTGGTTGGACTTAATTGGACTTAATCAAGCTACCGCCTATATGGCTGGTTGGTAAAATAATCACAAGTTAATATATTATATTAAGGGATATATCTAAATTTGTAGTAGTTAAAGTTGATCCTTTTACCTTAGCATTTTATTTTATTGTAATTTACTTTTCAGCTTTTACTTTACCGCAATTACTTTTCAACATTTTTACTTTATGTCTTTTACTTTTAAGTTTTTACTAGCCCTAGTTATGTGTTGTAACTAAGTTAGTTATCTGGGGTTGTGATAAATTCTAATATCACCGGTTTACAATGGGTTATTTTATAGTTTGGGTAATTTAAAGGTTTACTTATTAAGTCTTAAGCTTAATGCGTCTTGGTAATTGGCCACTAATAAGATTGATCTGGTAAATCTAAAATAAACTTGATAAAGGAATTTTAGGTTTCAGCCTTAGACTTAATAGCCCACGATCTTCCTTGAGGATAGATAACCCTTTAATATATTTCCTTACAGGATAGACATATACATGTCGGGCGGGGGTAGCCATAATTGGAACTTAAACTTAATGAATCCATGTAATTTGGTTGACATAGACATATGGTTCAATCGGGTTAAACTGGGTATATACGTCTGACCATCGACAGAGGCTTTCGCATAATTTAGTGTTCCAGTTTAGTAAACCGATTTATTACACAAACATGAAATAACCACTTCATATTTTAAAGGATATTAGAAAGATTCACAACCCTAGATAGTTCTTAATATTGAATTTTATTAAACTTACTTTCGTGCAATTTTATTTACTTGTTTTTAAATTTAGAATCATCACCATTTCAAATCAATCAAACAACCTGTTAGATACTAGTAATCATTTGACCTCATAAAATTAATAGATTATGTATTAAGTCCTCGTGGGATCGATAATTTTTATACTACTTGAACGATACGTGTGCTTGCGTTATACGCGTGTGTGTAAGCACCGGTCAAGTAGGCCAGAAAAAAAGCTGATTGTAGGACTTTGGCTGCAGTTTTATTTCCACTGAACTGTCCACCAAATGGTGATGAATGACAATGCTTCAGGACACTATTGACGTCCTCCTGTGGAACACAACGTCTCAGTAATTGATCAGCACAGTGTTTGAACATGTGTGGTTCATCCCAGACATAGTGCTTGATTTCTTTGAAGAACTTCTTTCGTTGCTGATGAGTCCATTCCAACGGCCATTTTCCCGATACTATGTAGTTTACATAGTCAGCATACCAAGGGTTATCTTACTGTTTCATGGAAAATAACTGTTTATCTGGAAATGTTTCTTTGATTATTAGTTCATTGCCAGATGTTTCTCCATTCTCGAGCCTCGATAAATGATCTGCCACTTGGTTCTCTGTCTCTTCCCTGTCTCAGATCTCCACACCAAATTCTTGTAGCAGAAGCACCCAACGGATAAATTTAGGTTTGGCATCTTTCTTTACTATCAGATATTTGATTGCTGAATGATCTGTGTAGACCAATACTTTGGGACCCAGCATATAAGAGCGAAATTTATCAAAAGCAAACACAACTAGAAGTAACTTCTTTTCAGTTGTTGTGTAGTTGAGTTGTGTTTCATTCAGAGTTCTGCTGGAGTAGTAAATGGTATGGAAAACTTTTTGCTTTGCGTTGTCCCAAAACTATACCTACAGTAAAATCACTAGCATCGCACATCACCTAAAATGGAAGAGTCCAGTCTGGTGCTACTATGATGGGGGCAGAGACCAGCTTTTGTTTCAAGATCTCAAAAGCTTCATGGAATTCTTTGGTGAAGTTGTAAGGCACATCTTTCTCCAGTAAATTGCATAGGGGTTTAGCAATCTTGGAGCAATCTTGGAGATATCTTCTATAAAATCCTGCATGTCCGAGAAAATTGCGAATCTCTTTGACAGATGATGGTGGAGGTAGTTTTTCTACCTCGATTCCCTTTTGTGAGATCCGATATCCTAGGACAATGCCTTTCTGCACTATGAAGTGACATTTTTCCCAGTTGAGTACCAGGTTGGTATATTCGCATCTTTGTAGCACATTTTCCAAAATTTTCAAACAGTGGTCGAAAGAGTCTCCAAAAACAGAGAAATTATCCATGAAAACCTCCATACTTTATTCCAGCAAGTCTGAGAAGATGGCCATCATGCAACGTTCAAATGTGGTAGGAGCATTACATAGTCCAATGGCATCCTGCAGAAAGCAAAAGTACCATATGGACATGTAAAATTGGTTTTTTCCTGATCTTCTGGGGCGATGGCAATCTGATTGTACCCCGAATATCCGTCCAGAAAATAATAGAATTCATGTCCCGCCAGTCTATTTAGCATTTGGTCAATAAATGGTAGCGGGAAATGATCATTCCTTATTGTTTTGTTCAATTTCCTGTAGTCCATACATATTCTCCATCCAGTCACTGTTCTTATTGGAATCAACTCATTCTTTTCATTTGTGACTACAATAATACCTCATTTCTTTGGCACACATTGCATAAGACTTACCCACTTGCTGTCAGAGATGGGGTAGATGATGCCGACATCTAACTATTTGATAATTTCTTTCTTCACAACCTCCTTTATGATTGGATTTACTCTCCGTTGATGCTCCACTGTGGCTTTGTACTCGTCATTCATCAAAATTTTATGCATGTAAAATGATGGACTAATGCCTCGAATGTCTGCTATAGTCTAGCCAATGGCTTTCTTGTGTTCTCGTAACACTCTTAGCAACTTATCTTCCTGCTCCAATGTTAGCGACAATAAAATAATAACAGGTAAATTAGAAGAGTTTTCTAAGAATGCATACCTGAGATGGCTCGGAAGTAACTTAAGTTCCAACTGCGGTGGTTCTTCAATCGAGGGCTTGATTCGCCCATTTTTCGGTAGTTCCAAACTTTCCACTTGTGGTGTCGATATGAAGCGAAATGGTCTGTCAAAATAGTTGATACATTCCTGAATTTCATCGTCTAGCTCACTGTTAGTCATGTTGGTGATGCAAGCTTCAAGTTTATCCGTGGAAAGTTGCATTGCATCAGTATCCTGGATGATATTATTTAGAACATCAATTCTGAAACATTCCTATTCTTTTTCATCACTCGGGAATTTCATGGCTTTGAAAACATTAAAGGTAACTTCTTGGTCCAAAAATTTCATGGTTAGTTCTCCTTTTTGTACATCAATAACAGTTCGACCTGTAGCCAAGAATGGTCTCCCGATGATTATAGGTACATCTTTGTCTTCTTCCATGTCAATGATAATGAAATCTGCAGGGAAAATGAATTTTTCGACTTTAACCAATACATCTTCCATTACACCTCTCAGAAATATGAGTGATCTATCAGCAAGCTGCTGAGTAACTGAGGTGGGCATTGCTTCTCCAATTTATAGTTTCCTGTAAATAGACAAGGCATCAAGTTAATACTTACACCTAAATCACACAAAGCTTTACCGAGTAATGTTCTCGTATGGTGCAAGGGATGGTGAAACTGTCGGGATCTTTCAACTTTAGGGGAAGCTTCCTCTGAATGATGGTGCTGCATTCTTCTATTAATTCTACTGTCTCGTAATCTCCCAATCTCCATTTTCGTGAAAAAATGTCTTTCATGAATTTGACATAGCTGGGCATTTGTTGCAATGCTTCCACAAATGGAATGTTGATATGCAGCCTTTTGAAGATCTTCAGGAATCGAGCAAACTGCTTGTTTAGTTTACTTTTCTGAAGACGCTGTGGAAAAGGTGGAGGTGGAGTGAAATTTTCTTTTGCCTCTTTTTCCTCTATCTGTAGATCTGCTTCACTGCTTTCTTTTGGAACTTCCTCAGTGGATGTCTTAACTCCAACATCTTTGTTGATTTCAATACCGCTTTTCAGAGTAAGGGCTTGACATTGCTCCTTCCCTCGGTTCCTTAGATTTGGTTCTGTGTTGCTAGGAATGGTACCTTGCGGTCTGTAACTCTGAGCATTGGCCAATTGTCCTATTTGATTTTCCAAGCCTTTATAGAAGCAGATTGGCTCTGAAACATTGCATCATATGTTGTTTGTTGCTTTTTCAACAGGGCAATCACTTCTGCTATTCCTGGTTTTTTTTCATACTCATGGCCTTTGTTTTGCCGTTGGAATCCCGGTGGTGGATTATTCTTTTGCCCTGAATTGTTGCTCCATGCAAAATTGGGATGATTCCTCCACCCTGGGTTGAGGTGTTGGAATATGGATTGTTCCCCTGTATGTTGAAATTTTTGACCTAATTCACAGTCTCATCATGTTGGTTTGCCTCTGGTGCTCCTCCATATGGTGAACTTGTGGATCCAATATTATCGTGCATGTTAAGAGTTTCCATGAATTTTCATATCTGATCTAGCTTGGAATTCATTGCTGTTTTGGCTCCAACTTCATAAATTCCTGCAATTCGTTGGATCATGCTTCTTTCTGTTGGCCACAAAGAATTGTTGTTGGCCATTTCTTCAATTAAGTCACAGGCTTGATCTTCTCCTTTTGCCATTAAAGCTCCTCCAGCAGCAGCATCAATTATAGTTCTCATCAGTCCAGAAAGTCCATTGTAGAAGGTTTGGACTTGTAGCCACTTTGAAATTTCATGGTGAGGATATTTTATGAGCAAATCATTGTATCTTTCCTAAGCTTCGCAGAGGGATTCTGAGTCATGTTGAACAAATGATGTGATGTCATTCTTCAACTTTGCAGTTCTAACTGGAGGAAAGTACTTTGCAAGGAATTTGGTGGCTAGAGTGTTCCAAGTTGTGATGGAACCTGCTGGTAGTGAATGTAGCCAAGCTTTAGCTCTATCTTTTAAGGAATATGGAAAAACACGCAGTCTCATTGCTTCTTTAGCTGCTCGGTTGTAATTGAAAGTGCCGCAAACTTCTAGGAAGTGGCTGATGTGGGCATTAGGATCTTCAGTTGCATTCCCCATAAACTGAACTGATTGTTGTATCATCTGGATGCATGGTTTGATGTTGTTGGGGTTTTGGGCAAAAGGCGCGGCAGAAGAGCTGTTTGGGCGAAATCATAATTTTAAAAATTTTGAAATTACCGAATAAATTATTCAATATCCAATATGAATAATTCATTCATATTTCACCTAAACATATTTATTCTATATCAAATAACGACATAAATAGTTAAGAAATATCGCAAAACTTTTACGAAAACGTTTTTCCGTAAAATGGCATAAAACGCGTTTTTGACCGAACCAACTACCCAATGCACATGAGGGCTGCCCAGGTCAGCCCCAACAGTGCTAGGGCAGTTCATGGGCTGGCCGAATAGTGACCAATTCACTGTTTGGGCAACCGTCACCTGGTTGGCTCAAAAATCACCCGGTAACGCCGTTTTTGCATATTTCAACTCCTAAATAATTTTCGACATTTGTTCCAACACCCAAAACACATCCAATACATTCATATGACATCATTTGCATCACAACAAACTCATTTTTTCCAGATCTGATTTTGTAACAAAAATAATCATTTTTTCATGCTTTATTCCAACTTTTTCAACATTAATCAAATTAATCACAACACCAATCCAAGTCACCACCAATGAAGCACCCAAGAACAATTCTAGGCATTACAAGAGTGGTCATAACACTCTAGAATGGCAACACAAAATCAAATGATCAAATTGAATAAATATTACACTAATAGCATTCAATACAACTTCACACATGCAATAAGCCTTCCAATCCATCCTCCAAATCAAAAAGCCCCAATTTCTAAGAATTAAGTAAACCATAGAACCAATCTAACAATCCAAGAACAAGAAACTAATTTTCTACACTTAAGAATATTAAAGATTACCTTCTAATCTTCAACTTTCTTTGAGTTTTTTCTTGAATTTTTACTTTCTTCTTCCTTGAATCATCAAGAAAAATTGGAGAGCTATTTTTGGAGCATAATTCAGCCATAGCAAGCGAAGTGTGGAGAAAACAAAATTTTCTAACCTAAAAAGCAAGGTAAACCGACTTTGTAAGGGTATTTTTGTCATTTACCAAAAAATAATTCAATTAAATATAATAAGCTTTAATTTGACAAATCAAATTTGCACACTTAAAGCTTAATAAAATCATGTCATTTGTCACCAATAATAATCAAACATTTTTCATAACAATTATGAAAAAGTATATTATTTAATTATTCAAATATTTAACATTTAATTATCTAAATAATTAATTAATATAATTATTATATATATGTATTTTTATTTACATTAAATAATAAATACATATATAGTGGCATGTGTCAAAATCTCATTTGATAATTAATTAATGTGTATCTAATCAAATTATGTATCAAATACAAATACACAATAATTACGATTGACCAAAAATGCCCTTATACATGTGTTTTCGTTTAACCGTTTAAATGATTTGAATTAACTCATTTGATCCGATGAAGTATTATGAATAACCTGTATTATTCATAACGCGTTGCCCAAGTGCTCAACGAGTACACTTCATATTGTAGGACTCTTTAAGTTTAGGTTATCCGTCACCAAAATAATTTTGTGTCCATAATTCACCCACTCATGAATTTGACGACAACAGATAATCTCGCTAAACTATACAAGCCGAGGTAATTGCATACGTATAATCCATCTATAATAGGCTATCCATATTATACTTGGAATATAGATAAGAATGTCAAATCCTTATGGTATAATATATTCGACTTTCAAACTTACGATCTTTAAATAACACTCGAAATTGATTTCCAAAGTTATACTATGGTCATGGATTTACTAGATCGCAAACACGCGTAGGATACTTATGCCTTGTACACATGGCTGACAGATTCTATCTTGATACGCACTAGATATCATGAGCATAAGTCAACACCCAACGAACATGAGGAGGTCTGATCTAAATAGATTGGTGACGTGACTGCCATCAAAGTGTGGAGGATAACTCATATATCCACTGTGGTATCTCAAGTCAAATGATCACTATGCTCGCTCAACTCGAGAAGATTCTTATTGACGTTGGTGTACCATCTATTAGGAAATCTTCAGTGAGTCATTCAGTGTTTATCAAATAAACACCTACATGTCTATACGAGTCTCCCAAGACTCATGGTTCATTGGGATAAATCATCGGACCAAGTCACGATGTACGACATGTACTGGTCTACGCGGATTTTGCTAACCGACCCGTGTTAGTAAATCTTGACCAAGAACTTTATTTAAGGATATACAACTTATAGTGATGCTTCCCAATGTCAATTACAAACTATGTTGTAACTGTGTACTACGTTGTAAATCCTAGGGTCTTTGTCTAATATACATATATCACTAAATTAGATTTATTTTCAATCTAATCATAATTAGATATTTAATCGCAATTAGATCGAATATGTATATAAAATACAAGAGGTGCTACCATTAAATAAGTAATATTATGGAAATAGGAATTGTTCGTATTTATGAATCGGACATAAATACGATCCGGATTAGCACTCTGAGCACCAACCCTAACAATTTCTCCCACTTGTTGTAGTGCCAATCACGGTATCATATACACATCTCAATGTGTATCACATACTCATGGTCCTCAAGAGCTCACCTAGCACTCAAGAGGTAGGCAACAACAAGTAAGCCCGCTTCAATAAATTGAGTCTGTCCAACAAACCCAATTATTTTCCTTAGCCAACATCATTCATATTTTGTAGAACCCAAGTTCTACATCAATATGACTCAGATGTGATATCAATATTATGTTATAGCTATTAAGTTGTCTATATATTTAGATATCAAATCCAAAATACTATGAGACAACCGCAAGCACAACACTAATATCAAAACTTCTAATCTATAAGGTCACTATGCAACTTCATAAATTGAAACGAATTACACTAATACAATAGAATTAACCGTGACACTCCCACTGTATCTTTTCTGACTTTATATGACATATACCATCTAATGTCATAATTAGACTCAAAACTAATCTGATCCTAATGGTTGCGGATTATATTCTCCATGAATAAAAAACTTGTTCTCAATATCTCAAGGATAATAAAGAACATGTTTCAAGACACATCCTATGGTCTGCAGCATATCAAAATAACTCGTAACAATTATAATTAAATTGATATCTTTAATCGCACATAATATAATATTTATTATGCTATCATCATATGATGCATCAGATTGACTAGATATTCTAATCAATTTCTCTTTCGACAAATGAATCATCATTTACGAAAGATTAATACTATATACAAGAGACACACTAACTGTCAAATAGTTATACTAACTGTCATACAGATAGTTTTAATGTGTCCTTTATTAGATCATATCTAAAGCACGTCTAATGGGAGTATCTCACAAGTCTCTTGTTTTATATCATATATAAAACTTTATATCAAATATAATAAAGACTACTCCCATTGCTATCACGGAGAAAAGAAGACTTAGGTAAACCTTTTGCCTCACAAACATTTCATTATTACATTGATAATGATAATATCGTTAGGATATATAACACTAGAAAGAAATTTGTACGCTTCCACTTACCCTACTATCATATATGTATTCTCTATGCTTTGATAAAATCAGACAATCTAACTGTATCAAAATTAGAGAACACGGATTTTCGAAAAGCTTATTTGAGTCGACAATAGGCTCTATAAGCTAGTATATCAAACTGTGATCTTAGCATAATACAAACTCTAGGCCATTCTAGAATAAACTCTTCAAACAAAGAAATCTCACCAGATCTTTCATTCGAAGAAACCATTCAGGAATACCACTTTGCATTCTTTAAGCAAAATACATAGTTTAATATCAACATTAACCAACAGATCTTTAATTATTCAATCAATGCGACTAGAGACAAGTTCCTCAGAATCTAAAATAGATCACTGAGTATAACCTTTCTCACTGTCATACTGTAAAGGTCAAACCTTTAATTAGCTCACATTGCTTTTGTTGCGCATACAATTTGCACATTTTATGAACTATTCATAACGAAACCTTAATCAAGCTCAAAACTTGATCGTAGTAAGCTATGAACAATCTTAGATCTGTGGTTCAATGGTAATTTCCGAAATCGATATCAAATATCACTCGCACTATAAGTTATAGGATAATTTTCTTCAATAAGAAAATAACAGAACCATTAAGTATCAAATACTTCGCAGTTGATTCTGACATCATATTAAACTTATATGGAAGTGGTCTTAGGGTCTTTTTATCTTAATAATTATGTAGTTCCATTTATAATTTATCACTCTTATATTTGACTTCAATAAGTCAAGTCTTTTCTACAATCATTAACATCTGATGTTACTTTCCAAGTAATAAAACAATTTTTATTACTCGGGATTGTAGAAAATATATTCTATCAAATAGAATACAATATTCTATTAAATAGAATAAATGATAAACTTTCACTTGTACCTCCAAGGCGCAAGTACTTTCAATTATATAACCATTATATAAAAGAAATATTCAAATCTCAAACTTTTAAGATTTGAATTTTCTACTTATACATATCATATACGTAATTGTAGAAACCAATGGAACAATAATTAAAAGGATGAATTAATGTAACTGGAGCATAACCCCAAGAGTATTGAAACTAATTCTGTAACACTCAATATCAAACGAATCATATCATATAAGATTTGATTTCTCCCATTGGTCAATTCCATCACGATGGAACCATAGAAGAATAATATTGAGTAAGAATCACATTCATCAAATAATTTTATAACTTATTGCCATAAATTCATATGTTTGATCATATCAAACATCCTTGAACAATTCAAAGACTCACGATGAATTTTAAAATATAGTTTTCAACACTTAAAATAGAATATCTTTGAACCATTCAAAAATATTCTTTCGCGTTTCATCAAAAACATATTGAAAGTTCCCGAACCATTCAAGATGATCAACGTGTACTCTTTTAGAAACACACAACTAAGTCATGAAAACTCATTAACTAAGTTACGAAGTAAAGAAAGCTATCCAAGGCAATTTATAATTCATTAAACCACATACATCCAATGTATTAGTTTAATAAATCTGTAGTCCAATGACGATCATTGGTTAAATGAGATTTAATCACATCCTGAATACAATATTCATTAAATAGATAAGGATATATGGTGTGATCTTGTATCAGACCATCCTTTACCATATGGAATAAGCATATAATACTTATATGATAAATAAAATAGTGTTCTAAGTTATTTAGTTAACCGAATGTTTTTCTTAATGTTTATCTTCTTATCAATGACACTACTAGTCATATAAAAATGTGTAACAATTGTTTATAAAGAACAAGTAACTATCCAATAGTCGCAAGTTCTGATATCAAATATCAAAATAATTATTAAACATTATTTTAAATAACTAGATGAGAGATGTGGTATCCAATACCTACAGTTGTCGTATTGTGAGAATCAATATTCTCTATACATAACTATAGACATCTATTTTCTTTGGCTTTATAATTTGCCTTCAATTATTGACAACAATTGCAAATAATTGATTAGCAAACCGTGTCAAACACGTGACTTCTTAAAAGTCAATAAAGCCAAGAATACCTATAGTTGTCGTATTGTGAGATTCGATATTCTCTATACACAACTATACACATCTCCATTCTTTAGCTTTATAATTTACCTTCAATTATTCACAATAATTACAAATAATTGATTAGCAAACTGTGTCAAACACATGACTTCTTAAAAGTCACTAAAGCCAAACAAATACCTAATGGAGTTTTCTTAATGCCAGTCAAGAATCTCGAGACATGAACTGATTCACGTCAATTCTTACCGCACAAGAAACTATTCTCTCTATAGAATAATATCCTAAAACAGATATCTATTTAGATTACATATCGTGACTTAGAAACTAGGTCACTAACCATCTTAATTTTCAAGAAAATCGGAACAACAGTTCTTGATGGTTTTGACTAATCTAACAATATCCAAGTCTATTTACATTCTAGAACCTATTCTAGAAATACGCAACCATAAGAGAAGTTAGAAAACATATTCAAATAATATGCATGATGTGGATTAGAAGTATAATTCTATTAACAATATAGAATAAAGGAAAACAAAAGCAGCCATTTCCATAAAATTACGCACTGCCTTAGTTATGGATTTTTAACCCAGCAGTGTCTCCCACTATTTTACGTAATACCGTAATCCCCAACGAAAAATGAGAATTCAATAATTAAATCGAATTCCATAGTGAGTGTTGGACTCCATGAATATATTTCGACTCACAACTTTGACACGATCTCGCCTACGTATATTCATTAGATAGACAACTCATTGTCAATCACACTCACTGTAACTCCTAATTTTGGTCCTGACCGTTTCTCGTTATGACAGCTTTGGCACATTCACAAGGAGGCGTATCAAGGCTTCACTTGCCAATGACAAACTCAAGCTACCGATGTAGTCCAGACAGCTTTGGCACGTTCAGGATTTCCACTTTCACTTGAATTTGTCTAGTATCAAATATACATTCGGCATGGATAAAATTCTATCAACTACACCCTCACTGCTTTGGCATGATCTATGATGCAGCCATAGAAAGATACCCATAAACTGTATTGACAAGAAGGACCAAGAAACATGCATCCAATACATGTTACTTTACAGCCTTATTTAAGCGGGGATATTCCTCAAGGAAGCATTGTTCTACATCATATGCAGAATTTTAATTTAGATCATTTTATAAACAATTCAATTCTACCTTTAGAAAACATAACTTAACTATTAAATTTTCGTAACGTTTCTTGTTAGCGTAGAACCGAAAAGTCAAGAAACATATAGATTACTTGCATGTGCAAACATCAAAATTGGATTATATATCATATATCAAGCATGATTAATGTAATGGATGAAGAATCAGACAGCTCTGATACCATTTTTGTTGGGGTTTTGGGCAAAGGGCACGGCGGAAGCGCTATTCGGGCGAAATCGTAATTTTAAAACTTTTTAAATTACCAAATAAATTATTCAATATCCAATATGAATAATTCATTCATATTTCACCTAAACATTTTTATTTGATATCAAATAACAACATAAATAGTAAAGAAACATCGCGAAACTTTTACGAAAATATTTTTCCGTAAAATGGCATAAAACGCGTTTTTGACCGAACCGACTATCCAATGCACATGAGGACTGTCCAGGTCAGCCCCAACAGTGCTAGGGAGGTTCATGGGCTGCCTGAACAATGACCAATTCACTGTTTGGGTAGCCGTCACCATATTGGCTCAAAAGTCACCCGGTAACACCGTTTTTTCATATTTCAACTCCGAAATAATTTCCGACAATTATTCTAACACCCAAAACACATCCAATACATTAATATGACATCATTTTCAACACAACAAGCCCAATTTTTCCAGATATGTTTTTGTAACAAAAATAATCAATTTTTCATGCTTTAATCCAACTTTTCAACATTAATCAAATTAATCACAATACCAATCCAAGTCACCACCAATGAAGTACCCCAAGAATAATTATAGGCATTACAAAAGTGGTCATAACACTCTAGAATGGTAACAATAATCAAATGATCAAATTGAACAAATATTACACTAATATCATTCAATACAACTTCACACATGCAATAAGCCTTCAAATCCATCCTCAAAATCAAAAAGCCCCAATTTCTAAGAGGTAAGTAAACCCTAAAACCATTCTAACAATCCAAGAACAATAAACTAAAATTCTACATTTAAGAATATTAAAGATTACCTTCTAATCTTCAACTTTCTTTGAGTTTTTTCATGAATTTTTACTTTCTTCTTCCTTGAATCATCAAGAAAAATTGGAGAGCTATTTTTGGAGGAGATTTCGGCCATAGCAAGCCATGTGAGGAGAAAACAAAATTTTATAACCTAAAAGGCAAGCTAAACCGACTTTGCAAGGGTATTTTTGTCATTTTCTAAAAAATAATTCAATTAAATATAATAAGCTTTAATTTGACAAATCAAATTTGCACATTTAAAGCTTAAAAAAATCATGTCATTTATAACCAATAATAATCAAACATTTTTCATAACAATTATGAAAAAATATATATCTAAATAATTAATTAATATATTTATAATTATATTTTTATTTTTATTTACATTATATAACAAATACATATATTAATGGTATGTGTCAAAATCTCATTTGACAATTAATTAATGTGTATCTAATCAAATTATGTATCAAATATAAATACACAATAATTATGATTGACCAAAAATGCCCATATGCATGTGTTTTCATTTAACCGTTTAAACGATTTGAATTAACTCATTCAATCCGATGAAGTATTATGAATAATCTGTATTATTCATAACGCATTTCCCAAGTGCTCAACAGTACACTTCATATTGCAGGACTCTCTAAGTTTAGGTTTATCCGTCACCAAAATAATTTTGTGTCCATAATTCACCCACTCATGAATTATGACGACCACGGATAATCTCGCTAAATTATACAAGCCGAGGTCATTGCATACGTATAATCCCTCTGTCACAGGCTATCCATATTATACTTGGGATATAGATAAGATTGTCAAATCCTTATGGTATAATATAGTCGACTTTCAAATTTACGATCTCTAATTAAAACTCGGAACTGATTTTCGAAGTTATACCACGGTCATGGATTTACTATATCGCAAACACGCGTAGGATACCTATGCCCTGTACACAGGATTGACGGATTCTATCTTGATACGCACTAGATATCATGAGCATAAGTCCACACCCAACGAACAGAAGGAGGTCTGATCTAAATAGATTGGTGACGTGACTGCCATCAAAGTGTGTAGGATAACTCATATATCTAATGTGGTATCTCAAGTCGAATGATCACTATGCTCGCTCAACTCGAAAAGATTTCTATTGACATTGGTGTAACATCTATTAGGAAATCTTTAATGAGTCATTTAGTGTTTATCAAATAAATACCTACATGTCTATACAAGTCTCCCAAGACTCATGGTTCATTGGGATAAACCATCGGACCAAGTCATGATATATGACATGTACTGGTCTCAGCGGATTTTGCTAATCGACCCGTGTTAGTAAATCTTGACCGGGAACTTTATTTAAGGATATACAACTTATAGTGATGCTTCCCAATGTCAATTACAAACTACGTTGTAACTGCGCACTACGTTGTAAATCCTAGGGTCTTTGTCTAATATACACGTATCACTAATCAGATTTAGCTTCAATCTAATCATAATTAGATATTTAATCGCAATTAGATCGAATATGTATATAAAAGACAAGAGGTACTACCATTAAATAATTAATATTAAGGAAAAAGGAATTGTTCGTATTTATGAATCGGACATAAATACGATCCGGATTGGCACTCTGAGCACCAACTCTAACAGATGTCACACGCGTTTGTTGGTCAGAGAGGAAGTACAATACATGAAATGAAACCATCAACCATCAGAATAGTTCTGTCTCGAATGGGAATTGGTGGTGCAATCTCCAAAGGTTTAGGTTCCATGTTGATCAGTGCTTCTTGGCTTTCTCGTCTTTCCATTCTCAACAGTCTGATGGTTCTTTCAATTTATGGGTCAAGTGTTCGTATTTCAAAGCTTTTGATTCTTCTCATGTAGTGTCTGAGAACCTGAAACAAAAGTCAACAAAATAATAATAAGTAAAAATAAATTAGACACATGTAAAGATATCTAACCCCAAAATTAATAGTGAAAGATAAATAAGTCCCCGGCAATGGCGCCAAAAACTTGATCGGTGAAATCACTCACGTAACGCAAGCGTACATATTGCTCAAGTTGTATAAAGTGTATCGATCCCACATGGACTTAATACCTAAGCTATTAATTTATGAAGCTAAAATATTTACGAGTATCTAATAGATTGGTTGTTGATTGGATGGTGATTTTTGTCTGAAAACAAGTAAATAAAATAGTGTAAAAGTAAATTAAAGGAAATTTCAATATTATAAAACTATCTAGGGTAGTGAATCCTTCCAATATCTTTTAAAGATGAAGTGATTATCTCATGTTTGTACAATAAATTGGTTTATTAACTTGGAACATGAAGTTATACAAAAGCCTCTTCCGATGGTCAGATGCAAACACCTAAAGTAATCCAATTAATTATATTCCTATGTTAATTAAGAAACTCTGAATTAATTAAGTTTAAGTTCCAATTATGGCTACCCCCGCCCGACAGGTATATTAATATCCTGTAAGGAAATCTACCTAAGAGACATTTACCCCAAGGTGAGACCGTGAGCTATTGAGTCTAAGGCTAAACCTAAAATCCCTTTCCAAGTTCATTTTAAGTTTACCAAATCAATCTTATTAATGGTCAGTTAACAAGAAGCATTAAGACTAAGACTCAATAAATAAACCAATATATTACCCTAGGCATAAAATAATCAACTTATAAATCGGTGATATTGGAATTCATCACAACCCTAAATTATGTATTTAGTTACAACACATACCTAGAATTACTAAACACTTAAATAAACAAAACATCATAAAAAATAACTTGAAGATAAATAAAAGTAAAATTACAATAATAAAGAAAATGTTGGGGTTAGAGGATCCACTTTTATTCAAAATTAGAAATCTCCTTTATTGTTAATGTTTACTGATTAATTAATTATATTTAACCAGACCATATAGGCGGTAATAAGGTTATTACCTAAATCGACCATATAGGCGGAAACTACATCTGGAATGTAAAACCGACCATATAGGCGGTAAATAAAGTTGTCACCAAAACCGGCCATATAAGCGGTAGCTAATTAATCCAAATTTTAATTAAAATAAGGGAGATTAATCAAATTTATTATATTAAAAGTCTCACTTTTTCACCCCAGTAGAATGAGATTACATGCTCATGCTGTAAATGAAAACACACAAAATTTTATTAATTAAATAAAAGGAAAATACAAGAAAACTAAAATAAATATACAAGACACTTTCCTTTAGGTTTTCATGGAGAAATTCCTACAAAGAAAAAAACATGAAAATTTTACAAAGTTTAGCTTGGTATTTATAGGAAAATCTAAAGGCTTCCACCAATTTCTCCACCAAACATGGCACCAAATCCTCCACCAAACATGGGAGTTTGACAATTTCCATTTTTTATTTTATTTTATTTTATTTTGTTTTGAAAATGACTTTAATAATTACACATAACACACTTCTGGATGTTTTATCCATTTTGGTAATGAAAAATTCAGAATTCAAAAATCTTATGAACTTCAAAGTTGTAGATCTTTGAGTCTTCTTTAATTTGAAACTTGAATCACCTCAATCTGATATCCGAATAAAAGGTTATGTGCAAAATATGAAACTTACGCAAAGTTGAAATTTCTGAAATTGCACTTCATTAGAACGCCATTTCAAGTTTCCAATCTCCAAAATCAAAATGTCAAGTCCTGTTTTTGCCCTTATTTATTCCATACTTCATCCCAATTGATTTCATTAAGTCTCGATTTTATTTTATCTATAAAATAAACTAAAACACATCAAAACGTTCATAAAACTCGAGAAACTATACAAATTATTAAGTAAAAAAGGTGGTAAATTGATATATTTTCCGCTCATCATCATTATTACTTTGATAAAAAGAAGATCAACCTGGCAGCCATGGAATTCACTAATTATGCAATGATTTGGTTGGATAAGATTGTCACCAACTGAATGAGGAATCATGAGAGGCCAATTCAGACATGGGAAAAACTTCGAGGTCTCATGAGGAAACGATTTATACCCATCCATTACTACTGAGAGTTGTATCAGAAACTAAAACGTTTGTATCAGAGGGCCAAGAGTGTAGAGGATTACTATTCTAAGATTGAGGTTGCCTTGATCAGGGTGAATGTAGTGGAGGATACATAGGCTACTACGACATGTTTTCTAGAGGGCTTCAACAAAGAGATTGACAATATGGTGGAGTTGCATCATTATTTTGATTTAGAGGATATGCTTCACATGGATATCAAGGTAGAGAGGCAACTCAAGAAGAAATCTACATCCATATTTGGTACTCAAACTACTCCTACATGAAAAGTGAAATGGATTTCTAATGATCGACTAGTTGGAGGCTTTAACAAGCCAAAGGTCGAACCTAGTGCCAAGGGTAAAGAGGCTGAAGAACCAAGCAAGGCTAGATCGAAACCGGATAGTACATCACTAAAGACTAAGGACATCAAATGTTTTAAGTGTTAGGGCATGGGACACTATGCTTCATAGTGCCCCAATAGGCGTACCTTAGTGATTGATAAGAAAAGTACTGAGGTACATTCTACCGACAGTGAGGTTGAGATTGATGATGATGAGCCTGATATTGAGGATATTAGTGATTGAGAGGGAGCTGTATACCCGCTAGATAACTTATCCTTAGTTGTCAACCGTGAATTGACTGCAAAAATTGTTGAGGATGAGAGTGATTAGCAGAGGGAGAACATATTCCACACTAGATGTCGTGTGAATGGAAAAAGGTGTACTATGTGTTGGACAATTATGACCCATAGCGTCACTATTTGTACATATCATGGTGTTGTTGTACAAATTAACTATGTGACAAAGGAGATTGCTCTCTTTTCATTTGTGATTAGATCACCATGATGTATAAATGATAGGAGGTCCCTGTGATTTGTTCCTGGATTGAGAAGATATGAGAAAGTATCAATCCACGAAGGATAAATCATTAAATATCCATAGTCAGAGTATTATCGAGATTGGACATCGATAATGTGTAAAATACTAGTATTACACTTGTGAGCGTTATGAGGGCACGACGGCATAGTTCTCATATATTTTGGTATAGGATACTCATGCAAGTGTAATAGGAGGTTGTGTTTACCGATGGTACGGGAAACAGCTTCGCTCTGGATAGACCCCCTCGGAATTCCATTGGTAGTATGACTATGTGTCTATGGAAGTTCGAAATCAGGGTAGGTGTATTTGGTCTTAACCTGAGACTTGCACCGCTAATACTTGCGACAATCAATATGCTTTGGTTTTGGTCGTCCAGGGCTTTAACAGTTTCTGTGTACGCCTCTGCTGGGTATATTGAGAATCGTAGTGTGTTGGGTGTGATGTCAAGACGAAAGTATCACTCCAGTCATATGGAGATGATGATCGCGCAGGGATACAGAACTGCTTCTCTAAAGGGTTGTAACCATCGGGATAATATGACTTGGTCATAATTATCCGATAATAAAGAGACTGGTTGCTCGTGATCCGATATATGCTTCGTACGGGGTAGACATTGTACCAGCCCCAGGCATGTGATCATCCGATACTGGATCGAAATACGCAATACTATGTATACTACGCCTGATATAGATCGTTTATTCATGTAAGCATGTTTCTGGAGAATTGGGTAGGCATGGCGCTTTGCTAGAAGCCAACCTTGTCTTGTAAATCGGTATAAACGTGGTACTAGGTACTTACGTGTTCGGATAGTCCGACGACCGAATTTACTGCAAACATATCCGGGGATCTCATGGGTCGCTTCCCGAAGATTCACCGATGACGTATGACTCGCACTTTATAATATGAGATTAATTAGATGAGAGAGAAAATTAATCTGGGATTAATTTCGAAGATATTTTATCTGGGATAAAATATTATTAAAGAGAGATAACGATTAATTTGGAATTAATCGATTAAAATAATATATTCGATATATTATATGAAATTGGATTTCGACGCGAAATTAAAATTAGATTTTAATTGGGGCGAACGAATTAATTTAGAATTAATTCGTTAGTGACGTGAATAGTGATTTCGCTAGGCATAATCATTTAATTGCGTCGCAACGGAAAATTTGTTAATTTGGAATTAGCGAACCCGAGCCCGGGATTGTTTGCGAGCCCATTCGCATTTCGAATTCGCGTGCGGCACGCAAGTTAAATCAACCGTCAAATCACTAGTTACATCAAGCGTCAAATCATTAGTCACTTTGAGTGATGTGATAACTTGTCACTTGATTGATTGAGTGATGTGACTTGATGGAAGTGGTTGGAAAGCTTTTTTGAAAGCTTGATTGACATATATTATTATTTTAATGTTTGGTATATGTTATTTGATTTTGGAAATCAATTAAAATCATAACATTTTTTCTCTCTCTCTCTCTCTCTCCATCCTTTTTGGTTCATGGTTTGGAGCCATTTTAGCTCTTCTCTCTCTCTCGGCCTTGGAGGCCTTCTTCTTCCCTTCTGTTTCTGGTTTCTGTCGAACAATGGAGGAAAAGTAATGGTGGTTTTTGTGGCAAAAATCACCAAGTGCTAGCACACAAAAGGGTCTTGCGAAGGTGATAGGGAAACCCACTCGTGGGCTTGGAATACCATCACGAAAGCTTGGAGCTTGGAGCTTGGATTCATGGCCGAAAATGGGGACTCCAAATCAGCTCACTGTCGAGCATGACAGAGGGCAGAAAATTGATTTTTGTTGTCTACCGCATCGCTCAACCGCTCGATATAAGTATTCCGCAACTTCTATTGATTGTATTCGCACATGTTTTATGCTTTATATTCGATCCTCGGGACCGTAGAACTCCAACAATGGTATCAGAGCAAGGTTGAGCATGAAAATATATTAGGGTTAAAATTGGGTACAATGTATTTGAGCATGATTTTATGAAATTGGATGATTGAGTATGGTTAAATGTGTTTTAATTGAAGATTGATTGGATCAATTTCATGAAAAATTGTTTGGAACAAATTTGCCCAAATTTTAGGCTTGGCCGAAATTATAAGTGCCCTAAATGTCTTGGATTTTTTGATTTTGATTCATTGGATGAATTGGAATCAATTGGGAAATGTTGATTTAATGTTTAATTGGATTTAATTGGATTGTATTCGAATTGGACATAAAATTAACCCCATTGCCGAGACTATGATGCATGTAAATGGGTTTGATTTTTTGATAAATTGTGTTGGACATAATTTAATGTTAATGAGCATGATTAATTAGGCTAATTGATGTTTTGGAAATATTGATTTGGGTAATTAATTATATTATATACTTTAGGTTAATTAATTTGTGAAATTGGATTTTTGTAATTTAATTATTTTAGGCTTAAATTGGATTTGGGCTTGAAATGTTGTTATTGGGCTTATTAGGCTTGGTTGTACCAAGATGGGTTTAGGCTAAATTGGTTGGATCCAATTGTTCCCAAAACCGCTTCCATAAAGCCCAAATGCGACTAATAGACCTTAATTAATTTAATTGGGCCTAATGGGCCTAAATTGATTTCTAGGCTTATGAGATTACTCCTTGATTGGACTTTGGTTATTGGATTTGACCCGAGTTGACCAAAATTCCACGCCTTAAGAAATTAATTAAAAGTCCATTGGACTTTAATTAAATTAATATTGGATATTAATCGGGCTTTGAGACCCGTAACGATTAAATTTGGAATTTAAGTCGTAAAAGTTTATTATAAAGTGTAACATTTAATTTGGAATTAAATAGCGAATTAGTATTAAATACATATTAAATTGGATTTAATTTGTAGTTTAATTTAATTCAAGAATTCGTACTTTGAGTACTTATTCGCAAAACGAGTTTGACTCGCGCAAAATCAAATCGTTGTTTGAACATTGGATGGTCATTAATTATCAGATTAATTAATTTGATTAGATTGATTGATAACATGCTTGTGTGAATACATGGTTTCGATGCATGAATAATGTATATCAGATGGATATTAGATGTGTGAGGCAATTTTAGAAATTGTTGTAATAAATTTAGAATTTATTAATTGGACCTGCGTGTCCAACCTTATTACCTCCTTACTCTTTGTATTCTCTTCTCACATATTCCCCTCAATGTAAATGAGGTTTCTTTAGAAGTGAAGTGTAACGGGTAGAAGTAAATACTTGTGCTAGTGGGAGAGAGGAAATGGAGAGATTTGATCTAGGATCAATGTGTAAAGTATCCATCCGCATATCATTATTATTTTATTATACGCGCATTATTATGTATTTAGAATGCATGTTTAAGGGTGTATGATGATGAGATCTTAACAAAGATAATAAATTGGTTGCCAAATTGCACGTGAAAAAACCCTCACAAAGTTTTAAGCGTTTTTCCTTCCATTGAGTGATTCTTACTCAAGATCTAAGACTGGCATTGGTTTGTTGGCCAAAGTCAAGGCCTTTGTCCATCGAGGATGTGTTTGAATCACGAGAGCTTTGTTCCATATCAATGTCTTGTCCAAGTTGTGATTTGTTGGCCAAAGTCAAGATCACTTCTTGTCCATCGACATTGATTACGAAGCTTTCCATGGTCAATGGGTCACGCTTAACTGGGATCACTAAGTTTTTTGTGCCAAAGCCAAGGCTTAGTTGATTCAGAGGAAAAAGGTTAGGTAATATATTGGATATATTGGCATATATAAGATATATGTTTCGGACTTGGATGTCCCCCCTACTGGATCTAGGAATTGGATGGGATCCAATTGATCCTAGAGATCTACCTAGTTAATTATCATACAATTTGTTGGCCAAAGTCAAGATTGTGTGACATTTAACGGGATCCTAGCCCATTAGGAAACACGGTTTCCTGAGTACTCGACAGAGGGTTAGAGGCTCGCCGAAAAATAGTGGGAGACAAGAATTAAATTTGCAACATTCGTTTAATTACTTGCCATACACGCTCATATCAAATCATTCGTCAAATAAATTAAATGTTAGTTGGACTAATATTTAAATTGTTGTTTTAATAAACAGTTGGACTGTATTCAAACAATTAATTATAGTTGATTAAATAGTTGGACAATAATAATCATTATAATAAATAGTACCTAAATCGTTGATTAAATAGTTGGACTATTAGAATCAAGATAAAATTGAAAGATTGACATTTAAAACATAATCCTAGGGAAAATGTATTTAAATGGTTTAATTTTCAAATTGGGAAAATAATAAGTTACTTTATTTGATAAAATAACATATTAGGCCTAAGCCCGGAGTTAAGCAAATAGTAGAGCATGATCTTTGGAAGATTCATGTAATGATAACTTTAGTGCTTAATCCATTAAGCTTGCCAAATAGACTCCTTAATTTCTTAATCAAAACTAAGGATTAGATTCTTAAAGTATGATAAAAAAATTGAAGGATCTTCAAAGATCTATTCTTAAAATCTTAAGAAGTACTAAATTGTAATAAATAACTCTTGGAGAATTAATGGCTATTCTCAAGGAGACAAAGCCAAACTTTGCAATAGGCAAGAAGCGCAAGGCGCACTTTACTTCGATATTCTAGAAGGCCAAGGCTTGGCCGAAGGCTTCTGGAATGTGAAAATGGCAAAGGCAAAATCATTATAATATTCTGGGAAGATAAATGACATATCCCAAAATGTCTGCCTAAAATGTGGCAAACGGGATCACGGAAGCGTGACTGCCGTTTGGACAAAGCAGACATGAAGGAATTGAAGACGAGCTAGGCTATGACTTCAAATATGTTTGTCATAAAATGTTCACATCTAGTATTAAAATTGGATTTTAGATACTTAGAGTGGTACATAAATATGTATTGATGTGCAGAATCTGCTATGAGCAGGATACTGACTTCAGTTGAGATTTCTCTGCGAATCAGAAATGGGATGAAAGTCGCTGTTTTAACCGTAGATACCTAAGTTTAGGAACCACCCTCGGGTGTGTACCTAAATTAGGAAACTGTTATAATGTAACTAGTTTGACTAGAAACATTATCTCTCTATCAGTGTCAAATCCGTTGCGGATTTACCTTTATATTCTAGAACACTAAAGTGTTTTATTATATAAAGATGATATTGAGATAAACATATTTGATGTGAAATAACAGCATTTATATTTTGAATATAAATAAATCTCAAACATATAACATGACAAACAAATAGTTCAAAACTGATTTGATCAGAATAAACATATTGTGGCATTGTTGTTTGGGACACAATCAAATAAGAATCGTATATCCACACTTTCGAAGAGTGGGTACTTGAACAATTTTGATTCTATTCAAATAAAGTCTACGAATCTAATTTATTGGGCAAAATGCCTAAAACACTATTTACTTGGTAAAAGTACAAATGCCACCGATCTGTTAGCCCTAGTTCATAGTGAAGCAAATGGGCCCATGTCTAGCTAGGCTAGAGGTGGATATGAATATTTCGTGACCTTTTCGGATGTGGCATCGCATTATGGTTATGTGTTTCTTTTGAAGAACACAAATCGGAAACTTTTAAGTTTCGACACGAAATAGACAAACAGATCGGCTAAAGTATAAAACAATCACGGTTAGACCATGATGAAATACTTAAGCAATAAGTTTCTCATATACTTGAAAGATTATAGTATTATTTCAATGAGGACTCCTCACGGAACACGTCAATTTGACGTTGTGTCTGAACAGAGTAACCGAATTTTGTTAGACATGATAAGGTTAATCCTGAGTCGCTCTGAGCTACCATTTCCTTCAACAGATACGCATAAATAGTGCATAACTTATTTTGAATAAGGTTCCATAAAAATCTGTTTGACAAACTTCATATTAGATATGAACAGGAAAGAAACCATGTTTCTCATTCCTGATTATTTGGGTATGATAGGCATATGTTTGGATGATACCAAACTAAAACCCAAATTGGATAAGTGCCAATTGTAGGTTATCCTAGGGATAATAAAGTATAGTACTTATACATCTCACAAGAGAACAATTTAATTGTTGCTCACCATGCGGTTTTCCTAAGAGGAATACCTATATACAGTGGTAAGTGGGAGGATAGTAAAACTCGATGAAAATCGGAGTAATACTATTCTAGACACCGATTCCTTAATGGAACACAAATAGTTCATCAATGATGAAACTATACCAGTAATCTTCGAATACACAAGAACCACGTATGTCGGAGAGAGTCAGAAAACAACCTGGGGTATGGGTTTCTGATCTCGCCTCATAAAGATGTCAATCTTATTGAGGAATACCAAGTGACTACTTATGAGGAAGTGATACAAGGTATCGACTCCCTATTATGGAAAAGTGCAATGATATTCGAAATAGATCCCATGTATACCAACTATGTTTGGATATTAGTTGTTGTACCGCAAGGCATTGTGCCTAATGCCTAAAACACTATTTACTTGGTAAAAGTACAAGTGCCACCGATCTATTAGCCCTAGTTCATAGTGAAGCAAGTGGGCCCATGTCTAGCTAGGCTAGAGGTAGATATGAATATTTCGTGACCTTTTCGGATGTGGCATCGCGTTATGGTTATGTGTTTCTTTTGAAGAACACAAATCAGAAACTTTTAAGTTTCGACACGAAATAGACAAACAGATCGGCTAAAGTATAAAATAATCACAGTTAGACCATGATGAAATACTTAAGCAATAAGTTTCTCATATACTTGAAAGAGTATAGTATTATTTCAATGAGGACTCCTCACGGAACATGTCAATTTGACGTTGTGTCTGAACAGAGTAAATAAATTTTGTTAGACATGATAAGGTTAATCCTGAGTCGCTCTGAGCTACCATTTCCTTCAACAGATACGCATAAATAGTGCATAACTTATTTTGAATAAGGTTCCATAAAAATTTGTTTGACAGACTTCATATTAGATATGAACAGGAAAGAAACCGGGTTTCTCATTCCTGATTATTTGGGTATGCTAGGCATATGTTTGGATGATACCAAACTAAAACCCAAATTGGATAAGTGCCAATTGTAGGTTATCCTAGGGATAATAAAGTATAGTACTTATACATCTCACAAGAGAACAATTTAATTGTTGCTCACCATGTGGTTTTCCTAAGAGGAATACCTATATGCAGTGGTAAGTAGGAGGATAGTAGAACTCGATGAAAATCGGAGTAATACTATTCTAGACACCGATTCCTTAATGGAACACAAATAGTTCATCAAGGATGAAACTATACCAGTAATCTTCGAATACACAAGAACCACGTATGTCGGAGAGAGTCAGAAAACAACCTGGGGTATGGGTTTCTGATCTCGCCTCATAAAGATGTCAATCTTATTGAGGAATACCAAGTGACTACGTATGAGGAAGTGATACAAGGTATCGACTCCCTATTATGGAAAAGTGCCATGATATTCGAAATAGATCCCATGTATACCAACTATGTTTGGATATTAGTTATTGTACCGCAAGGCATTGTGCCTAATGGTACTATATAAGTCTTCAAGGAAGATGTACATGGAAGGCGACATACCATCGTACTAAGCTAGGCTTGTAGCGAAAAGGTATTGTTATCAACATTGTGTCGATTACGACGAAACCTTTACCTGTTGCCACGGTAAATCCATTTGGATAATGCTTGCTGATGCTGCATGTTTCATTTATGAAATATGATAGCTGAACAGGAAAATCACTTTCCTGAAAAGGAAACCTTTTGGAGGATGTTTACAACATCCTGACGGTTTTGTCGTACCAAAACTAGCAAACAAGGTTTGCAGGTTATTCGATCCATGTATGGATTGAAGCAATCATTGAGTTCTTGGAATTATCGTTTTGATGTAATCATAATAGTTTATGATTTATTTCAAAACGAAAATGATTCTTGTGTATATAAGGAGGTTAGTGGGAGCGCACTGACAGTGGCTGTCCTATAAAATAATGATAATATGTCATTTCTTGGAAATGATATTCCCATAATAACAATCGGTGAAAGCTTGGCTTTCATGAAAATTCTCCGTGGAATTCTTGGGAGAAACAACCTTTATTCTAGGAATAAAGATCTACTGGGATAGATCTAAAAGTTGTTAATACTCTCTGAGAACTCGTACATTAAAAATTGTACGTGACCTGGTGTCTCATACGATTTGAGCATATGGATTCACAATCAGGCCAATCCAAGTGATAGTCATTGGATTGATGTTAAGAACATCCTTTAGTATCTTAGAGGAACTAAGGATGCTGTCTTAAACTATGGAGAAGGAGAACTTGAAGTGACTGGGATCACTGTAGCAAGTTTCCTAAACTGATAAAACGACTATAAGTCGCAAACAGTACTATAAAGTTTAAATATCAGAACAGTGAGCTGGAAATCTTCCAAGCAAGATACTGTTACCGAATAAATAACATTTGCGGATTATTGCTGCAGCTGAGGCAGCAATAGAAGCCATTTGGGTCGATAATAAATCTAATTAGATTAGATATAATTCTGTTAGCAGCTGAGCTAGGCGTCAGCACAGGCTAAAGAATTAATGGTCTCATCAACGATCCAGATACATACTTCGATATTCATTTGATTCGTTCGGATCATACATCGTGGCGATATGATGATCGTATAAATCGCATCAGATGATAATCATGCAAATCCGCTGACGAAAGCCTTTTCTCAGCAGTTTGAGCCAACCGTACATAGTTCGGGTGTTAGACACTCGAGTGACTGGATATAGGCCAAGTGGGAGATTTTTGGACAATTATGACCCATAGCGTCACTATTTGTACAGATCATGGTGTTGTTGTATAAATTAACTATGTGACAAAAGAGATTGCTCTCTTTTCATTTGTGATTAGATCACCATGATGTATAAATGATAGGAGGTCCCTGTGATTTATTCCTGGATTGAGAAGATATGAGACAGTATCAATGCACGAAGGATAAATCATTAAATATCCTTAGTCAAAGTATTATCGAGATTGGACATCGATAATGCGTAAAAGACTAGTATTACACTTGTGCGCGTTGTGAGGGCATGACGACATAGTTCTCATATATTTGGGTATAGGATACTCATGCAAGTGTAATAGGAGGTTGTGTTTACCGATGGGACGGGAAACAGTTTCGCTCTGGATAGACCCCCTCAGAATTCCATTGGTAGTATGACTATGTGTCTATGGAAGTCCGAAATCAGGGTAGATGTATTTGGTCTTAACCTGAGACTTGCACCGCTAATACTTGCGACAATCAATATGCTTTGGTTTTGGTCGTCCAGGGCTTTAACAGGTTCTGTGTACGCCTCTGTTGGGTATATTGAGAATCTTAGTGTGTTGGGTGTGATGTCAAGATGAAAGTATCACTCCAGTCATATGGAGATGATTTTCACGCAGGGATACAGAACTGGTTCTCTAAAGGGTTGCAACCATCGGGATAATATGACTTGGTCATGATTATCTGATAATAAAGAGACTGGTTGCTCGTGATCCGATATATGCTTCGTACGGGGCAGACACTGTACCAGCCCCAGGCCTAGCATGTGATCATCCAATACCGGATCGAAATACGCAATGCTACTTATACTACGCCTGATATAGATCGCTTATTCCTGTAAGCATGTTTCTGGAGAATTGGGTAGGCATGGCGCTTTGCTAGAAGCCAACCTTGTCTTGTAAATCGGTATAAACGTAGTCCGACGACCGAATTTACTGCCAACATATCCGGGGATCTCATGGGTCGCTTCCCGAAGATTCACCGATGACGTATGACTCGCACTTTATTAATCTGAGATTAATTAGATGAGAGAGAAAATTAATCTGGATTAATTTCGGAGATATTTTATCTGGGATAGTCCGACGACCGAATTTACTGCCAACATATCCGGGGATCTCATGGGTCGCTTCCCGAAGATTCACCGATGACGTATGACTAGCACTTTATTAATCTGGGATTAATTAGATGAGAGAAAAAATTAATCTGGGATTAATTTCGGAGATATTTTATCTGGGATAAAATATTAAATAGAGATAACGATTAATTTGGAATTAATCGATTAAAATAATATATTTCATATATTATACGAAATTGGATTTCGACGCGAAATTAAAATTAGATTTTAATTCGGGCGAACGAATTAATTTAGAATTAATTCGTTAGCAATGTGAATAGTGATTTCGCTAGGCATAATCATTTAATTGCGTCGCAACAGAAAATTCGTTAATTTGGAATTAGCGAACCCGAGCCCGGGATTGTTTGCGAGCCCATTCGCATTTCAAATTCGAGTGCGGCACATAAGTTAAATCAATAGTCAAATCGCTAGTCACATCAAGCGTCAAACCATTAGTCACTTTGAGTGATGTGACAACTTGTCACTTGATTGATTGAGTGATGTGACTTGATGGAAGTGGTTGGAAAGCTTTTTTGAAAGCTTGATTGACATATATTATTATTTTAATGTTTGGTATATGTTATTTGATTTTGGAAATCAATTAAAATCATAACACTTTTTCTCTCTCTCTCTCCCTCCTTTTTGGTTCACAATTTGGAGCCATTTTAGCTATTCTCTCTCTCTCGGCCTTGGAGGCCTTCTTCTTCCCTTATGTTTCTGGTTTCTGCTGAACAATGGAGGAAAAGTAATGGTGGTTTTTGTGGCAAAAATCACCAAGTGCTAGCAAGCAGATCGAGAAACTCACCCGTGGGCTTGGAATACCATCACGAAAGCTTGGAGCTTGGATTCATGGCCGAAAATGGGGACTCCAAATCAGCTCACTGCCGAGCATGAAAGAGGGTAGAAAATTGATTTTTGTTGTCTACCGCATCACTCAACCGCTCGATGTAAGTATTCCGCAACTTCTATTGATTGTATTCGTACATGTTTTATGCTTTATATTCGATCCTCGGGACCGTAGAACTCTAACACTATGATCATTGATGATGGAAGTTATACTAATGTCGCAAGTACAGTTTTAGTTGAGAGGTTGGGATTAGATTGCTTGACGCATCCCAAGCCTTATAAGTTGCAGTGGTTGAATGATTATGGAGAAGTATGAGTGACTAGGTAGGTATTATTGATCTCCACAATTGGGCCATATACTAATGATGTTTTGTGTGTTGTTATACCCATGCATGAATGACATATTATTTTAGGAAGACAGTGGCAGTTTGATAGGAATGTCATACACGATAGGTTCAAGAATAAGTATTCCTTTCAGAATAAGGGAAAACCCATTACCTTATACCCACTTACACCGGGGATAGTCCACAAGGATCAAGTCAAGCTGCAACTTCAGAGAGATAGAGAGAAAGAGAGTACAAACACAATTTTGGAGAAAACACATGAATGGAGTGTGACCGAACCTGGTAAGGGAATTAAGGCTAAGGTCGTGAGTGTTCCCAATGGGTGTGTGAGTGACCTTATGAGGGAAACAAAAAGGCAAGTGAAAAAGAGCTTATACATGGGTGATGGTGAAGCGACGAGAGCTTTTAAGGCTAGCAAGCTTATGCTTTTGCTAGTGTACAAAGATCGCCATGTTTGTATTACTAACACTGACCATTTGCTTCATGTGTCCATTTCATCTCTTTTACAGGAATTCAGTGATTACTGATAGAAGACATTCCTAATGGGCTTCCACCCATTAGTGGTATTGAGTACCAAATAGATTTCATACATGGCGCAGTCATTCCCAATAGGCTAGCCTACCAGGGATTTCTCGAGGAAATAAAGGAACTTCAGAGGCAAGTGTGGGAGTTGATAGAGAAAGGGTATGTCAGAGAAAGTATGAGTCCCTGTGCGGTGCCATTTCTTCTAGTTCCTAAGAAAGATGGCATGTGGCATATATACATTGATTGTCGAGTGATCAATAATATAATGGTAAAGTATCATCACTATATTCCTAGACTAGATGGCATGTTGTATGAATTGCATGGTTCTAAAGTTTTTAGTAAGATTGATTTAAAGAGTGGATACCATCAAATCTAAATGAGAAAGGGAGATGAATGGAAAACTACATTTAGGACCAAGTATGACTTGTATGAATTGTTAGTTTTACCATTTGGTCTTACAAATGCACCTAGCACATTTATGAGATTAATGAATCATGTTATGCGGGCTTTTATAGGTAGGTTGATTGTAGTTATTTGATGAAATGTTAGTTTGCAGTAAAATATTAGATAAGCATGTTACACATTTGAAGAATGTTCTTGAAGTGTTAAGGTAGGAAAACCAGTATGCTAACTTTGATAAGTGCACTTTTTATATGGATAGAATTATTTTTCTTGGTTTGGTTGTAAGTGCAGATGGCATCGAAGTTGATATATAAAAGGTAAAGGCAATTGAGGATTGGCCTACACCGAAAATTATGACAGAAGTCAGAAGCTTCCATGGATTATCAAGCTTCTACCTTAGATTTATTAAAGACTTCAGAAGAATTACAGCACCACTGACTGAAGTAGTGAATAAAACTATTAGCTTCAAATGGGAAGAAGAGCAGAAGTGTGCATTCCAGGATCTTAAAATGAAGTTATGCAGTGCACCAGTTTTTGCGCTACCCAACTTTAAGAAGACATTTGAGATTGAGTGTGATGCATCTGAGATAGGCATTGGAGCAGTTCTTATGCAAGAAAAGCGGCCAATTGCCTACTTTAGCGAGAAGCTTAATTGAGCAGTTTTGAGGTACCTCACATATGACAATGAGTTGTATGCGCTAGTGAGAGCTCTTGAGACTTGACAGCATTATCTGTGGCCTTGAGAGTTTGTGATCCATACAAATCATGAGTCATTGAAGCATTTGAAAGGCCAAGGTAAGCTGAACAAGTGACACGCGAAGTGGTTAGATTTTGTTGAGACATTTCTATATGTAATCCGCTACAAGCAAGGTAAGGAAAATATTATCGTCGATGCACTATCTCGAAGGTATGTTTTACTCACTTCAATGAATGCCAGTGTGTTGGGATTTGATTTGATTAATGATCTATATGCATGTGATTCTGACTTTGATGAGATTTATGTTGCATGTACAAAGTCTTCATTTGGTCCGTTTTACTTACATGATGGATTTTTATTTAAGATGAATAGGTTGTGTATTTCCGCTTGTAGTATACATGAATTGCTTGTGAAAGAAGCGCATAAGGGTGGTTTGATAGGGCAGTTTGGTATTAGTAAGACATTAGTTGTTTTGCATGAGCACTTTTATTGGCCTAGAATGAAACATGATGTTGAGTGTATTTGTGATAGGTGTATAACATGTAAACAAGTTAAATCTAAATTGATGCCTCTTGGGTTGTATACTCATTTGCTTGTACCTAGTGAACCTTAGGTTGATATATCTATGGATTTTGTATTAGGTTTGCCTAGGAGAAAGAGGGGTAAGGATTCTATATTTGTTGTAGTTGATAGGTTTAGCAAGATGGCGTATTTCCTAGCATGTCATAAAACCGATGATGCCACAAACATAACTAACTTATTTTCCCGAGAAATAGTGCGACTCCATGGTATACCTAGGATTATTGTATCAGATAGAGATGTAAAGTTCCTTAGCCATTTCTGAAAGGTGTTGTGGGCTAAATTGGGTACTAAGTTGTTATATTCTACCACTTGTCACCCACAAACAGATGGACAAACATAAGTAGTTAATAGAAATTTATCACAATTCTTGCGCATTATAGTTGGTAAAAACTTGAAATCATGGGAATAATGTTTGCCATTTATAGAATTTGCATATAATAGGTGCATTCAGTCTATTACTTCTTATTCATCTTTTGAGATTGTATATGGTTTTAATCCTCTGACTCCTTTGGATTTGTTGTCTTTTCCTGTTAATGAGCAAGCGAGTTTGGATGGTAAAAAGAAGGAAGATTTGGTTAAATTAATACATGTGAAAGCTAAGGCACACATTGAGCGGAAGAATGAACAATATGCTTCTTATACTAACAAAGGGAGAAAACGCATTATATTTGAACCCGAAGATTAGGTATGGCTATATTTTCTCAAGGAGAGGTTCATAGCACAGTAGAGATCTAAGCTGCAACCGAGAGGAGATGATCCATTTCAAGTCTTGGAGCGGATCAATGACAATGCTTACAAGCTGGATCTTCCTGGTGAGTATGGTATTTCTGCAACATTTAATGTTTATGATTTGTCTTACTTTGATGCATGTGCAGATTCGAGGTTGAACCATTTTCAAGAGGGAGTGAATGACATGATCCAAGCCACACATGGAGCATCAAAGGACATGGCCAACAACATAATGGAGCCATTGTAAGTACCAGAAGGGTCAATCACAAGACATAATGCTAAAAGGATCAGAGAAGCAATGGCGGGATTAGCTCAGAGTTATATGGCCGAATACAACGGACATCTCGAAGGTACATTGGCATCACATGATGGCTTCAATGGAAGTCTAAAAGCTATTCCACGTGACCCAAGAAATACCAGATTGATGCACCAATAATTCTGAAGTCAAGTACATTTTTTACGAATGAAGCCGAATCAAGCCCAACACCAAATATTCGAGTTACACAAGGCTTAATGGGCTAAGTGGTGTTATTCAATTTTTTAATTCAGAAGCATGTGGAAGTCACTTCTCATCTAAGAAAATCGCTATAAAAATCTTACAGTGTGGATTTTATTGGCCCACAATTTTTAAAGATACACATGTTTTCTGTAAAACGTGTGAAAATTGTCAAAAGTTGGGATCCATTTCCAAAAGAAACATGATGGCTTTAAAAAATTATCATTTTCAAAATTTGCTTCATTTTGAAAGCTTGGCTATGACCGATATTTCTTAAGGGAGGGATTCACCTTATTTCACGCAATCTGACTTATCTAAGATGTGGCAACCTTAGTCTCCATGCTAGCAGAACACAACAAGATATCATCTTAAGGGTTCTCAAAGACAAGTTCTTTATGGGTCTTGTGGCATTTTAAGGGTTTTGTTCCTACAAAATAAGATTCCTGATTTTTGGGGTTCTATCCGTTGAGTGGGGTTTTCTTGGACTAATCATCCAAGTGAGTTCCTCATCATGGGTGGATTCACAACCGTAGATGACTCTCTCTCATTGATTGCCTTTGAAATTTTTATAAATCATCTTTATTTTCTTTAGCATTAGTTTAATTCAAATCAAATTTTAGTTAAATATGAATTAGGTAACCGTAGGTAGTTAATTCTAATAATTAGTAAAATACATGATAAGTCCTCGAGGGATCGATACTTTTTATACTATTTGTACGATACGTGATCTTGCGTAATGTGTGAAAATCACGATCAAGTTTTTGACGCCGTTTTCGGGGACTTATTTTAACCTTCATTATTAATTTTAGGACTAATTATTTTACTTGTTGTCTAATCATTTTTATTTTTTATTTTTAATTTTAATTTTATTTTGTTGTTTTAGTTATATTTAAGGTTCTTGAGCGGTATATGTGACGAAGTTGGAGTTGTGACCTCCTTCTGCTTGGCCCAGAAATCGAGAGAACTTTCCGTCGATTGAGAATGGACATTCAAGAATACCAAGAGGCACATCTCAACATGAATAATCATGAACATGAACCCTTAGAAACAACACCACCAATTCTCATTCGGGATAGGACAATCCTGGTGGTTGATTGCTTCATCTCTTGCGTCGTCCTGCCCCCTTGCCAGCAAGCACATGTGACATCAAAACATGCATTCAGATGATTCAGCAGTCAGTGCAGTTTGGGGTTGTGCAACTGAAGATCCAAACACCCACATCAGCAGCTTTCTGGAAGTGTGTGGCACGTTCAATTATAATTGAGGGGCATACGAAAAAACACGGCTGTGAGCTTTTTCATACTCCTTAAGAGATAGAGCTAAGAGATAGCTCCATTCACTACCAGCAGGGTCCATCATGACTTGGGCAGACCTGGCGATAAAATATCTTGCAAAATACTTTCCCCATGCTAGAACTACAAACGATATCACATCCTTTATGCAGTATGACTTTGAATCCCTTTATGAGGCATGGGAAAGATACAAGGAGCTGCTACGAAAGTACCCCCATCATGAGATTTCCAAATGGCTGCAGATAAATACTTTATATAATAGGCTTAACAGGATGATGAAGTCTACAATGGATGCAGCCACTGGAACTGCACTAATGGGAAAATAGTTAAACCAAACTTGGGAAACAACAACTCATTATGGCCAACAGAGAGCATTATGCCCCCAACAAGTAGCAAACGTCCATGAGGTCGGGCTCAATACAACTGTGAGTGCCAAGCTTGACCAAATATGCAAATGCCTAGAGGTCCTGACTATGCAGGCCATAAATAGTGTAGATGTCGCAAGTAAATGATATATGAGAGGACATAATGGGGAGCCATATGCTCAATATGGCAGTCTGTGAACTATGTTAACAGCTTTAATAGGTCAGGCCACAACCCTTATTCCAATAACTACAATCTTGGAAGGAAAGATCAGCCCAATTCTGGATGGAAAAGTACTCAAGGGGTATGACCACATGATAGATCACATGTCCCGCAGCAGAACAGAGAGGTCATTCAGGAGAGCAAGCCACCAATGAAAGAGCTACTGATGAAAATGGTGAATCAAAACAAGCTTTTCACATAGCAGAATGTGGAAAATGCCAAAATTAATGCTAGATTATAAGCATTAGTACTGAGCTAAGCCGCTTCATTGAAGACACTAGAGAATCAATTGGAAAAATTGGCAAGTGGGCAGAACTACAGACCATTGGGTACCCTCTCGAGTGATATAGAACTTAATCCGATGGGGGAATATAATAAGTCTTACAAGGCTATTGATGAGTGGTATTTATATCACTATTTCCCACTCTTTTAACCTTATATTTTGTATAGTTTCTTGAGTTTTATGAACGTTTTGATGTGTTTGTTGTTATTTTGCAGATAAATAAAGTCTGGACAGCACTGGAGGCAATTTGGGGCAAAAACCGGACAAAAATGCGTCAACAGGAATATTTTCATCTTTTGCGCATCGCGACGCTGGATCATTGCGCGCCGCGACGCCCAACATGCGCCGGTTTTGCTAAAATACGCCGGGTCAACGGGTCAACAATTTGAAAAGTTTGACTTTGCTAACGTGCGCCGTGCCACGTGTCACAATCACAGAAGACTTGCTAACTTGCGCTGCCACGTGTCATCATCACAACGGTGCCGACAATCATCATCTATGGTATTACCTTTTACCATATCAATCTTATTGGTGATCAGACAACAAGAAGCATTAAGCTTAAGACTTAATAAATAAATCTTTATAATACCCAAACTATAATTTAACCCCTTATAAACCGGTGATATTAAAAGTCATGATGTTGACACGTGTCCTGGCGCAAGATAGCATAGATGATGATTGTCGGCACCGTTGTGATGATGACACGTGGCAGCGCAAGTTAGCAAGTCTTCTGTGATTGTGACACGTGGCACGGCGCACGTTAGCAAAGTCAAACTTTTCAATTGTTGACCCGTTGACCCGGCGCATTTTAGCAAAACCGGCGCATGTTGGGCGTCGCAGCGCGCAATGATCCAGCGTCGCGACGCGCAGAAGATGAAAATATTCATGTTGACGCATTTTTGTCCGGTTTTGCCCCAAATTGCCTCCAGTGCTGTCCAGACTTTATTTATCTGCAAAATAACAACAAAACACATCAAAACGTTCATAAAACTCAAGAAACTATACAAAATATAAGGTTAAAAGAGTGGGAAATAGTGATATAAATACCACTCATCACACCCCCAAACCTAACATTTTGCTAGTCCTCGAGCAAAACATAGAATAACATAAATAAATTAACTAAGCCACTTTCGTAGGGATCACGGTTGCATTTAGCATATGCAACAAGCCTTTAAACCCCTAGGTGTCCCTAGTGGACGAGTTGTAGTCTCGTAAGGGTTTACAGCAATGATACCCACAAACATTTTACAAAAGTAAAAAGGTAGTAAAACTAATACACACAAAAGCAAAAAGACAAGCGAAAAGACAATATAGAAAGTTAGTGACTAATCATGTGAAAATTCTACTCCAAGTTACTAGTTGTTTTGTTTCTTTCTAAATTACCGAATAAGTAAATTCTCCAATTATTTTTACCATTCTTCATATACACAGCTAACAACATATTAAACAACTCATTTTTGCCCACAACAGTTATAAGTGCAGTTGATAAGAGAGTAATATTTTTGTCCTAAAGTTCTATCAGATTTCACACCTTTTGGTAACAATGGAATAAAAGGTGAAATTGGTAAGAGATAGCTGAGTAAGGAATTCTCATTCCTGATACGTATCTCAAACCATTTATTTCAAAACAAGTTAAATTTTGTTTATTTCATTTTGAATTATTTAATACGTAAATTCTCCATAAAACGGACTAAAATGGATCTTCTTATGCTCAGTTGGCAGGTATTATCAACATAGATGGAAACATACGGTCATGAGCTAAAATTGAAAAGTCTGTAATATTCAGTGCTATAGTTTAATTGGAGGAAGCATCTCAAAAAGTGATGGAGTAAAAAAAAAAAATCAGAAAAATCAGAAAAATTACTCCATTGCTACAAAAAGGTGTGAAATCTGATAGAATTTTAGGACAATAATATTACTCTCTTATCAACTGCACTTATGACTGTTGTGGGCAAAAATGAGTTGTTTAATATTTTGTTAGCTGTGTATATGAAGAATGGTAAAAATAATCGGAGAATTTACTTATTCGGTAATTTAGAAAGAAACAAAACAACTAATAACTTGAAGTAGAAGTTTCACCTGATTAGTCACTAACTTTCTTTATTCTCTTTTCGCTTGTCTTTTTGCTTTTGTGTGCATTAGTTTTACTACCTTTTTACTTTTGTAAAATGTTTGTGGGTATCATTGCTGTAAACCCTCACGAGACTACAACTCGTCCACTAGGGACACCTAGGGGTTTAAAGGCTTGTTGCATATGCTAAATGCAACCGTGATCCCTACGAAAGTGGCTTAGTTAATTTATTTATGTTATTTTATGTTTTGCTCGAGGACTAGCAAAATGTTAGGCTTGGGGGTGTGATGAGTGGTATTTATATCACTATTTCCCACTCATTTGACCTTATATTTTGTATAGTTTCTTGAGTCTTGTGAACGTTTTGATGTGTTTTGTTGTTATTTTGCAGATAAATAAAGTCTGGACAGCACTGGAGGCAATTTGGGGCAAAACCGGACAAAAATGCGTCAACATGAATATTTTCATCTTCTGCGCGTCGTGACGCTGGATCATTGCGCGCCGCGACGCCCAACATGCGCCGGTTTTGCTAAAATGCGCCGGGTCAACGGGTCAACAATTTGAAAAGTTTGACTTTGCTAACGTGCGCCGTGCCACATGTCACCATCACAGAAGACTTGCTAACTTGTGCTGCCACGTGTCATCATCACAACGGTGCAGACAATCATCATCTATACTATCTTGCGCCAGGACACATGTCAACATCATAACGGCCTTGCTAAAATGCGCCCATGCCACGTGTCACAATCACACGCTGCCGACAATCTTACCTCATGGTGACGTAAGCAATGACGTCATGAACAGTGCCACGTCATCGGATAAGATCTGAGTCAACGAACCAGCAAGTGACACGTGTCACTGTAGCACGCGTCGCGACGCGGAACTAACGTCGCGACGCCCAGACCCTATCGACGCCTATAAATAGAGCTCGACATTTCAGTTGTAGAGGTATCTTCCTCTCTCTTAAATTCTTCCTAAAGAGAGAGTTTCTCTCTCTAGTTTATTTTTATTTTTACTTTTTACTTTGTAAATAGTTTTAATTACTTTCTGTAGTAATAATAATTTCACTTTTGAATAGTAGTAGTAATTTATTTTTACCTTTTACTTTTTACAGTTTTTTACTATTTACCATGAGGAGGTAATTTCTCCAGCTAGGGTAAAAGGTAATTCTTTTACTATTACTATTTAAATTAATCTCCCTTAAAAATAATATATTCACTATTTAAAATATTGACTTAAAAAGGATACCGCCAGATTGGTCGGTTGGTAATTAAATATTAATTCCGCCTTTATTGCTGGTTATTTTGGTTCCGCCTTTATGGCTGGTTATTTTGGTTCCGCCTTTATGGCTGGTTATTTTGGTTCCGCCTTTATGGCTGGTTAAACTTAATTTGAAGTTAATATATTATATTAAGGGAGATATCTAAATAGTATTTAGTAGAAGTAATTCCTTTTACCTTAGCATTTTATTTTATTTTATTTTATTTTATGTCTTTTACTTTTCAGTATTTTTACTTTATGTCTTTTTCTTTTAAGTTTTTACTAGTCCTAGTTATGTGTTAAGTAATCTTGGGTTGTGATGAATTTTAATATCACCGGTTTATAAGGGGTTAAATTATAGTTTGGGTATAATAAAGATTTATTTATTAAGTCTTAAGCTTAATGCTTCTTGTTGTCTGATCTCCAATAAGATTGATGTGGTAAATCTAAAATGAACTAGACATAGGGATTTTAGGTTTCAGCCTTAGACTTAATAGTCCACAATCTTCCTTGAGGATAGATAACCCTTTAATAGATTTCTTTACAGGATAGGAATATACATGTCGGGCGGGGGTAGCCATAATTGGAACTTAATCTTAATGAATCCAGATAATTTGGTTGACATAGACATATGGTTCAATTAGGTTAAACTGGGTATTTGTGTCTGACCATCGACAGAGGCTTACATATAATTTAGTGTTCCAGGTTAATAAATCAATATATTACCCAACTTTAAGATAACCACTTCATCTTTAAAATGATATTAAAAGAAATCACAACCCTAGATCTTTGTGTCTTTTATTTTCCTTAGTATTTTCTTTTATCTTTTTATTTATTTATTTTGCAAATCCACAATCAACCAAATCAATCAAGCAATCAATTCCATTCTCCCTTTAATTAGATATTTGTAAATAAATAGATTCAATAATTAATAACAATAGTAGGAATTAAGTCCTCGTGGGATCGATATTTTTATACTACTTGAACGATACGTGCGCTTGCGTTATACGTGTGTGTTTACGCCGGTCAAGTGAACGTGTACGGAACGAACACACACGTATAACGCAAGCGCACGTATCGTTCAAGTAGTATAAAATATCGATCCCACGAGGACTTAATTCCTACTATTGTTATTAATTATTGAATCTATTTATTTACAAATATCTAATTAAAGGGAGAATAGATTTGATTACTTTGGTTGGTTGAATGTGGAATTGCTTAATAAAAATAAAATAAACAAAAGAAAATACTAATAAATAAAAAGACTCAAAATATTTAGGGTCGTGACTCCACACAATATTGTTAAAAAGATGAATTGACTCTCTTATTTATGTGTAATAAATTAATTTGCTAACCTGGAACACGATGATATGCAAAAGCCTCTTCCGATAGTCAGACGCAAATACCCAGTATAACCTATTGAACCATATTCCTATGTCAACCAAATTACCTGGATTCATTAAGACTAAGTTCCAATTATGGCTACCCCCGCCCGACAGGTATATTCCTATCCTGTAAGGAAATCTATTAAAGGGTTATCTATCCTCAAGGAAGATCGTGGGCTATCAAGTCTAAGGCTGAAACCTAAAATCCCTATGTCTAATTCATTTTAGATTTACCTCATCAATCCTATGGTGATCAGGCAACAGGAAGCATTAAGCTTAAGACTTAATAAACAATCTAAAGAATTACCCATAAAAAGAAAATCAATTATTAAGCGTGTGTATTGTGTGTCATTACTTCCCTAGAATAAAAATAAAATGCTAGGGGTTGAGGATCTACTTTTACTATTTATAATTTAGATATCTCCCTTAATATAATACAGAAATTAAACATAATATTACCGACCAGCCATAAAGGCGGTATTCCTTATTAAGTCAAATTAAATTCGACCAGCCATAAAGGCGGTAATAATATTTGAACATAAACCAGCCATATAGGCGGTAATTATCTGTCACCTAAAGACCAGCCATATAGGCGGTACTACATTATGTCAAATAAATAAAACCAGCCATTAAGGCGGTAATCTTTTATATTTTGAATTATAATTTCTATATTATATTAAAGGGAGATTAATCTAAATTAAAATAATAAAAGCTTCACCTTATCCCCAGCAGAAAATTAACTACTAAACATCAAAAAGAAAGGTAGAAGAAGAGAACTACTATTACTGAAAATAAAAATACATAAAATAATATTTATTTATACAAAAATAGATGCTTCCTATAAAACCAGGGAAAAATTCCAAGGAGAGCATGAAGAAAAATGGAATACTATTGGGAGATTGAGAGATCAAGAGCTTTACAAGAAGATACACCCCGCAACTGGGAACAACAGTCCGGTTTTCTGTGGCCTGTTGAACAGCCCAATGATTATCACTGGATGCCAGAACCAAGCAATGCTACATTTGCTCAACAAAACGAAATGGGGAGATGTGTGATTTGTGATAGTAACCACCCGAGCAATCAATGTATATATCAATCAGAGTGGGAGAATTTCTGGAGACAATCATGCTATGAAGAGCCATCACATTTCACAGAGCCACATTTTCCATCTTATTCACCATCCACCTATGATTTTCATCAACAACCAGAACCATCATAGGAAGATCAATTGATTCACATGTTCAAAGAACAGACAGCTCGATTTGATGCACAAGTTCAGAGTAATGCAGAATCCATACAGATAATGACAGATCAGATCAGACAATTAACAGAGAACCAGAACTACATACCTCAAGAATCAGTTCCAGATGACACTGATGAAGCCTTCGAGTACCAATCATTTCATAATGACATTTCAACAGAGGAGGAGGCTGAGCAGTATCAACAACCAGAGGTATCAGTTCAGGAGCCCGAACCGGCAAAGTCTCGATTTGACTTTTATTATTCAGATTCTGACGAGGATGAAGCTGAAATATTTGTACCAACTGCATCAAAAATTGAGGATGGAATTTTGTATCCTCAAAACAAAGATCTTGGAGAATGCTTTGCACAAATGTTTGAAGAAGATCTACCTGAGCAAATCATTTCACCCGAATCAGAGGATGAAGACCTAATGTCTGACTCATCTTTTCATCCTCAGATGGAGCAAGAAGCAGATCAAATGGAGGAGCAAATGTCTGACCTTAATAAAGATCTAGAGCATTCAGGAAAAACATCGCTGTTTTGGGGAGTACAAATCAAAGATATCAACCAGAAACTTGACAGAATGGAGCTTCCATTCCAAGTCAAGCACCATACGAGACCTCCTGATTTTCTTTCTTTCTTTGCAGGAACCACTGGAGCAACAAAGATTAAAGAGGTGGCACAAACACTGAATAAGACAAAATATTTTTTGCCACTTTACCGTTGGAAGAGACCCTTCAAAAGCAACGCTCACGGGATTGTCTTTAATCGGACATCCAAAACGACATTGAAACCTCCTGAACAGATAAATTTCAGTCACGTCTGGCTAAAGACGAAAAATTTAGCGCTAACAGAGAGGCAACCCATGCAATTTGTTGTGATTTGTTTTCATATTTTGTGTGAACTTTTTAATTTTGTGTGTTATTTTTGTAGGGAAGGCATAAACGAAGCATTTTAAGACAGAAAGAATTGTGTTTGGCAAGCAAATATAAGAAACAATTCATTAGCGATGGCTGAATAAAGAATGAAATCTTGAGACTCATTCTAATGAATTTATACTAAGCAAGTGGCGTATTGCGTACACAATTCCGTTGCCTTAATTATTGCTTTGATTCGCTTTTCTGTTGTAATTATATTTATTTTCGTAGACAGGATCCAGACTTTTTGACCTTTCACGATTTCTTTTGTTGTTTAGCTAACAAACGTCCTCTGGAAGATACTTGTGCTAATTTTACTCACCCTTTTCAGGTATTATAAATTCAGCCCGTCATTGCACTTTTGAAGGCATCTGAATTTAAGAAAGAAATACATAAAAAAATGGAAGCCACTTCAAGAAGACGAGTTGAAAACATCTGTGTGTTTTGCGGTAGTACTGTTGGTACTAAGCCACAATACATAGAAGCAACACAAGAATTGGGTCGAGTCTTAGCCGCAAGGAATATGCACTTAATATATGGCGAAGGCAATCTCGGACTTATGGGGATCGTTTCAAAGGCCGTTCAGGAAGGAGGCAGTCATGTTTTGGGAATCGTCCCAAAACCCTTGGCAGAGGAAAATCTTATTGGATCATCAAACGGAGAGGAACTGATCGTATCAGGTATGTCTGAACGACTGGTAGAAATGATCAACCGTGCTGATGCTTTTATCGCTTTGCCAGGTGGCTTGGGCACATTGGAGGAAATTTTTATAGTTCTATCTTGGGCGAACCTGGACATACACCAGAAACCCATTGGATTGCTCAACGTTGATGGATTCTATGATTTTCTTTGTGTGTTTCTTGATGATGCTCGGAGAAATGGGTTCGTGTCAAAACCTATGAAAGAACTCCTTTTCACTGCCAGACTTGCTCCGGATCTGATAGACCAACTCATAGCCTATGAACCACAAGTTGACCATATCCTATCAAAGATAAATTGGTCTGAGGACGATCGTGGTAAGAGGCGTCGAATTAATCTGGATCTTAACCTTTAATTTCCTGTAGATTTCAGCTAAGCAGGTACAACCTTCTAACTCTCCTTTTACTGTTTAAGACATTGGGGACAATGTCTCATTTAGGTTTGGGGGAGGGAATTAGTTGATTAGTACCTTGTTTTTAGTATGTGTGTTGTTTTTATTTTTAGTTCAAAATTTTTCGAAAAATACAAAAAAATTGAAAAATTTTCAAAAATTACAAAAATATTTTGTGTTTTTTTTTTGTGTTTTTGTTTTGACTAAAAAGGTGAAATTGGTAAGAGATAGCTGAGTAAGGAATTCTCATTCCTGATACGTATCTCAAACCATTTATTTCAAAACAAGTTAAATTTTGTTTATTTCATTTTGAATTATTTAATACGTAAATTCTCCATAAAACGGACTAAATTGGATCTTCTTATGCTCAGTTGGCAGGTATTATCAACATACATGGAAACATACGGTCATGAGCTAAAATTGAAAAGTTTGTAATATTCAGTGCTATAGTTTAATTGGAGGAAGCATCTCAAAAAGTGATGGAGTAAAAAAAAAAAAAAAAATTCTGATTTACAAAAATAAAGTATCTAAGATCCGGGTTATTAAGTCTGTAAGGGTGTTTTAACACCTAGTGCCCTAAAACCAACTGGTTTGGGAGTCACTGGCCCAAAGCTCGTTACATGGATCGAAGATGCTGCAAAAATATATATATCTGAAGTCTGGGTAATTAAGTCTGTATGGGTGTTTTAACACCTGGTGCCCTAAAGCCAACTGGTTTGGGAGCCACCGACCCAAAGCTCACTACATAGACGGAAGGTATTGTATATAAATAAAAAATAGAAAAAATCAAAGAAAAAATCAGAAAAATCAGAAAAATTATTCCATTGCTACCAAAAGGTGTGAAATCTGATAGAACTTTAGGACAAAAATATTACTCTCTTATCAACTGCACTTATGACTGTTGTGGGCAAAAATGAGTTGTTTAATATTTTGTTAGCTGTGTATATGAAGAATGGTAAAAATAATTGGAGAATTTACTTATTCGGTAATTTAGAAAGAAACAAACAACTAGTAACTTGGAGTAGAATTTTCACATGATTAGTCACTAACTTTCTATATTGTCTTTTCGCTTGTCTTTTTGCTTTTGTGTGCATTAGTTTTACTACCTTTTTACTTTGTAAAATGTTTGTGGGTATCATTGCTGTAAACCCTCACGAGACTACAACTCGTCCACTAGGGACACCTAGGGGTTTAAAGGCTTGTTGCATATGCTAAATGCAACCGTGATCCCTACGAAAGTGGCTTAGTTAATTTATTTATGTTATTCTATGTTTTGCTCGAGGACTAGCAAAATGTTAGGTTTGGGGGTGTGATGAGTGGTATTTATATCACTATTTCCCACTCTTTTAACCTTATATTTTGTATAGTTTCTTGAGTTTTATGAACGTTTTGATGTGTTTTGTTGTTATTTTGCAGATAAATAAAGTCTGGACAGCACTGGAGGCAATTTGGGGCAAAAACCGGACAAAAATGCGTCAACAGGAATATTTTCATCTTCTGCGCGTCACGACGCTGGATCATTGCGCACCGCGACGCCCAACATGCGCCGATTTTGCTAAAATGCGCCGGGTCAACGGGTCAATAATTTGAAAAGTTTGACTTTGCTAACGTGCGCCGTGCCACGTGTCACCATCACAGAAGACTTGCTAACTTGCGCTGCCACGTGTCATCATCACAACGGTGCCGACAATCATCATCTATGCTATCTTGCGCCAGGACACGTGTCAACATCATAACGGCCTTGCTAAAATGCGCCCATGCCACGTGTCATGATCAGACGCTGCCGACAATCTCACCTCAGAGTGACGTAAGCAATGACGTCATGAACAGTGTCACGTCCTCAGATAAGATCTGAGCCGACAAATCAGCAAGTGACACGTGTCACTGTAGCACGCGTCGCGACGCGGAACTAGCGTCGCGACGCCCAGACCCTATCGACGCCTATAAATAGAGCTCGATATTTCAGTTGTAGATGTACCTTCCTCTCTCTTGAATTCTTCCTAAAGAGAGAGTTTCTCTCTCTAGTTTATTTTTATTTTTACTTTTTACTTTGTAAATAGTTTTAATTACTTTCTGTAGTAATATTAATTTTACTTTTGAATAGTAGTAGTAATTTATTTTTACCTTTTACTTTTTACAATTTTTTACTATTTACCATGAGGAGGTAATTTCTCCAGCTAGGGTAAAAGGTAATTCTTTTACTATTACTATTTAAATTAATCTCCCTTAAAAATAATATATTCACTATTTAAAATATTGACTTAAAAAGGATACCGCCAGATTGGTCGGTTGGTAATTAAATATTAATTCCGCCTTTATGGCTGGTTATTTTGGTTCCGCCTTTATGGCTGGTTATTTTGGTTCCGCCTTTATGGCTGGTTATTTTGGTTCCGCCTTTATGGCTGGTTAACTTAATTTGAAGTTAATATATTATATTAAGGGAGATATCTAAATAGTATTTAGTAGAAGTAATTCCTTTTACTTTAGCATTTTTATTTTATTTTTACTTTTCAGTTTTATTTTATGTCTTTTACTTTTCAGTATTTTTACTTTATGTCTTTTAAGTTCTTACTAGTCCTAGTTATGTGTTAGTTTCCTGGGGTTGTGATGACTTTTAATATCACCGGTTTATAAGGGGTTAAATTATAGTTTGGGTATTATAAAGATTTATTTATTAAGTCTTAAGCTTAATGCTTCTTGTTGTCTGATCACCAATAAGATTGATATGGTAAATCTAAAATGAACTAGACATAGGGATTTTAGGTTTCAGCCTTAGACTTAATAGCCCACGATTTTCCTTGAGGATAGATAACCCTTTAATAGATTTCCTTACAGGATAGGAATATACCTGTCGGGCGGGGGGGTAGCCATAATTGGAACTTAATCTTAATGAATCCAGATAATTTGGTTGACATAGACATATGGTTCAATTAGGTTAAACTGGGTATTTGTGTCTGACCATCGACAGAGGCTTACACATAATTTAGTGTTCCATGTTAATAAATCAATATATTACCAACTTTAAGATAACCACTTCATCTTTAAAATGATATTAAAAGAAATCACAACCTTAGATCTTTGTGTCTTTTATTTTCCTTAGTATTTTCTTTTATCTTTTTATTTATTTATTTAGCAAATCTACAATCAACCAAATCAATCAAGCAATCAATTCCATTCTCCCTTTAATTAGATATTTGTAAATAAATAGATTCAATAATTAATAACAACAGTAGGAATTAAGTCCTCGTGGGATCGATATTTTTATACTACTTGAACGATACGTGCGCTTGCGTTATACGTGTGTGTTTACGCCGGTCAGATATCACACTGAAGAGTAGGATTGTCTTCGATAAGCACATTGGGGTACGACAACCTATAGAGAGTGAGACATATCCAACCAAAGAAAAGAAGATAGATGCAAGAAATACCAATGAGACAAGTCCTATAGATTATCCACCTTCTTCATTCCCTCAACGTTTACAAAAGCACAAGCTAGATACGCAATTCTCAAGGTTCTTAGAGATCTTAAAGAAACAGCATAACAACATTCCTTTCGCCAAGGTGCTAGAGCAGATGCCCAGCTATGTGAAATTTTTAAAGGACATCCTGTCAAAGAAAATAAAGTTGGGCGAGTTTGAAACAGTGGTCATCACAGAAGAATGCAGTGTCATCATACAGAAGAAGCCGCCACCCAAGCTGAAGGATCCTGGTAGCTTTACCATATCATGTACCATTGGCAACCACTATGTTGGTAAACCTCTATGTGATTTAGGTGTGAGCATCAACCTCATACAACTGTTTATCTAGAAATTAGGTTTGGGAGAGGCGAGATCAACCATTATTACGTTATAGTTAGCAGATTGATCCATCACCTACACTCGAGGAAAAATAGAGGACGTGTTAGTAAAAGTGGACAAGTCCATCTTCCCAGTGGACTTCATAGTTTTAGATATAGGGGAAGATAATGAAGTCTCAATCATCCTTGGAAGACCTTTTCTTACCAACAAACAGAATTCCGATCGACGTGCAGAAGATGAGAGTGCAAGATCAAGAGGCGACCTTATATGTCTTCAAAGACATGTCATGCCCATAAGATGATGAAGAATGTCACGAGATAGACATTATTGGAGGTGCAGATCCAGAAATGGATAACATGGGTCACCTGAATCATAACGTTGAGGAGAGAACACCAAAGACACTAAGTGCAACAAGAAAATTGGAGGGGTTCATATGTATATGTGTGATCAACCACCTCATGTAAGAATTGTTACACTGTGGACGGAGACATCCACTAAGCCATTGACTGATCGTGAGGGATAGTACATAGACAGAACATTGTTGCAATACGCTCAGTTTTTGCCATCTCGTAGGCAGCATAAGAGCGAGCATTGGGCGGTCATATCTCAGACAACAAAGTTTGCAAGGGAACCACCATGACTAATTGGGTGGTTACGTTTGGTTGAAGACGTTAAACTTAGCGCTAGTGGGGAGGCAACCCACGCGTTTATTTTTAGTTTCTTTACTTTAATTTTTTATTTATTTTTTGTGTTATTTGCGTGTTTAACAATGTTGCATGTATAATTATGCAGAAACTGGCATAACCTAACTAGTTTGCATAGTCAAAGTTTGACCATAAGTTGAACCAGATGCGCGGGCGACGCGACATGGTACAAAATTGAGGTAGATAGTTGGTGACATTGGACGTCACGACGCACATCACTACGCGTCGCGTCGCGGGACCTAAAGGCGAAGGAGAATGATACACCTCATGCACGGTAGTGTTGCTCCTCACTCTTGTTCTTTACGTTTATTTTTCACTAAGGATAATGCAAATTTTAAGTTTAGGGGTGTGTGCGCATGTGTTATGTTAGTTAGTTCCTGTTATTGTTTTTTCTTATAAAAAATTTATCCTAGGTAGTGAAACATAGTCTAATGATGGGATTGTTTGCCTCAGTTTGAAATCTTGGAACATGATAGTTGCCCGATTTATTCTTACCTGATGCCTTGAGTAGGTGATATAGGTTAGACTCGTATACACTTAACAGTAGGTTTCTAGCAGTAAGAGCTTAGGTAGTTGGTGAAGTGATTAGTTGAAAAAAATTTATTTGACGATGAATGACCGTTTGCTTAGATATCTATCTCGGTTTACTAGTGTTATGAGGTATGGTATAGTTGAAAAAAGAATGAATGAAATAAAGAGAAAAAAAAAGGTTAAACCACCTATAACCCATAAGCGTGAAGCTACCCATTAGGGAGTGTTAGGATCACCATGATGAAACATGTTACTTTAAAATATAGGTGTGTTTAAAAAAATGAAATGAAAAGAAAATGAGAGAGAAAAAATCGTACCATACTGAGCAAAGAGAGGTAGAGAAAAATACCTTTGAGATATTTAGGTTGATTTGACCCATTAGATGTAAATTTTTGAAATGAAATCACCTAGTTGACTTACCTAGGATTCAAACTGTAACTGGATCTTTACACACACACACTGTGAGTCTGATTTAGATAATTTATTCAAAAACTTGGATGTAAGTTTTGTTGGGTAATTTGAAGGTTCTTGGGTTTCGTTATTGCGCATTCTCTAATGACAATATTATGTGTAACTCACAAGACCGTTTTATTTTTTATTTTTTATTTTGCATTTTTGTGTGCTTGTATGTATTTGTTAAATAACGTTTGTGGGTGTCGTCTCTATAAGCCCTTAACAAAATTATAACTTGTCCACTAGGGTCGCATAGGGGTTTAAAGGATTATTACATACGCTAAATGTAATCGAGATCCCTACAAAAGTGGCTTAGGTTATTTAGTTTATAAATTTTTTTTTATTTTCATTTTCATTTTGTTTTACTCGAGGACGAGCTAAATGTTAAGTTTGGGGGTGTGATGAGCGGCCAATATGCATATAATAATCGCCCCTCTAACTTAATATTTTATGTTTTATCTCGAGTTTTATGAGTGATTTGATATGTTTCGAGTTTATTTTATAAGTTAAAAAATATCGAGACTCAACGAAATCAATTACGAATAAAACGGCACAGTATAGAGCAAATCGGGCTAATTTTGGAGTCAAAATAAACGTCCTGACACTGGATCGTACATCGAGACGCGCACATAAAGAAAAAATGGACAGAGAGAAACCATGGTTGGCGCATCACGATACCTAGCCATGCGTGTCACGATGCGCCGATGAAACCTAAGAGCGTTGGGACGCGCGAGGCTGCGCGTCGCGACACGGATGTGTTTTCTAGATTTGTCTAAAACTCGATTTTTGATCAGGAAACACCTCCAGGACCTCTTATATAAGCTTAAGTTCGTCTCTGGGCCTAAGGGAGTCTTATAACGTAATTTTAAAGCCTCCAAAGAGATTTTTGAGAGAAGACAAAGCATATCAAGTGCACACATCACAAAATTATTATTCTATCTACTAAATTATATTCTCCAGTAACGGCGCCAAAAACTTGACACACTCACAGTATGATTCTTTATTCCCAAGTATAAGAGTTTAGAAGTAAAAAAATAACCTGATAAGTCCGGGTTCGATCCACATCGAATATATATAGTAAAATAAAATAATAATTCGAGTGAAAATAAAAAAACAAAGTTTTTTGAAGTGATTAGTTATTTTAAATTGGACTGCAACAATACAATAAAATGTCAGGGGTTAGGGGATCCACTTTTAATATTTCAAATTTTGAAATCTTACTTGTTATAATATTTAAATTGTCATTATTACTCAATTAATTTATTTAAGAGATTAATTATGCCAAAACATATAAAACCAGCCATATAGGCGATGATAACTTTTGTCTATAACAAATCCAGTTAGGTACCCAATTATGCCAAATAAATAAAACCAGCTTTATAAGCGGTTTGTCAATAATTAATCCAGATTTAAATTAAATATTAGTCATTAGATTAAAATTCATATATTATAATATAAGTGAGATTAATCTATATTCTCATATTAAGAGATTCACCATTGACATCAGCACGATGAAATTAGCTACTTATTCTTTGAATAAAAACAACATAATTTTATTGCCGAAAGAAAAATAAATTACAAGAAAGCTTGAAAAATAAAAAAACACAAGAGCTAGGACCATTCACAAATTCTCAAAGAGAGAAGTCTATAGAGGAAGCTGAAGATTGAGGTGCTAAGCATCTCCTATTTATAGGTAATGCTAAGCACCCATTGCAAACATGAAGGGTTTATTTACAAAGTCCAAATGACAATTTACAAACACAAATGCCAAATGGCCATTTACAATTTACAAAGGCCGAATGACCATTTACAAACACAAAGGTTAAATTTTCTTATCCCTTTTTCCCGTTGAACATCCAAATTAATATTTTACCTTGAAAATCGCATAACTAGAAACTCTTGTATAGAGCAAAGTTGTAGATATTTGAGTATTCTTTCATCTAAAACTGGAATTGCCTTAATCCGATATCGGAGTAAAAAGTTATGGCCGAATACGAAAATTGTGCAAAGTTGAAATTTTCGAAATTGTACACAATTAGAATGCCATTTTAAGTTTCTGACCTACAAAATCCAATTGTCACATTCATTTTTTTAGTTTTGTATCCACAATATTATTTCATCTACATAAGAAATAAAAATCACAATAAAAATATATAAAATATAAATTTAATTATTATTTCAGAAATGTGCTAAATTAATGGGATTAATGAAATTATAAGTGTAAAATGATCAGTTTCTCTTTTATTAAATGTATAATTTTTTAATGTTCATCACACCCCCAACAAGCATATTACTAGTCCCTAGTAATTTAAGTGAAAACTTAAAAAAAATTATTATCCAAGTCATTAATTATTTTCTTTCTTTCTAAATTATCAAATAAGTAAATTCTCATGTACTTTTTACCCTTCTTCCATACACACATAAAATAAAGTATCAAAAGATTCATTGTGCCCACAATATTCACAGGTCTTGTTAAAAATAGAGTAATATTTTTGTCATAAAGTTATATGAGAATTCACACCTTTTGGCAACGATAATTTATTTATATATGAAAATAGTTTTTTTTTAAATAATAATACATATTTAACCCATGTAACGAGCTTTGGGCCAGTGACTCCTAAACCAGTTGATTTTAGGGCACTAGGTGTTAAGACGCCCTTATAGACTTAATTGCTCGGATCTCAGATATTAAAAATAAGAAGTGTCTAATTTCTTTAAGCTCTCTCCTTAACCCTTGTAATGAGTTTTGGGTCATTGACTCCCAGACTAGTTGGCCTTAAGGCACTAAGTGTTAAAACACCCCTCGAGTTAGAGAGGCTACGAAATCAAACTTATTCACATATACTTTTTTTAATAAAACAACTCAATGTCTACCATTTTATGCAAATAATCACTGCTTATTGAGGCAAGATGTTCGGTTACTAAGTAAAAGCTTGATTATTATTATTATTATTATTTTAAATTAACTCAAACTCTACCTTTTTACGTGAATAATCAATGCTTGCTGAGGTAAAATGTATGGTTTCTAAGTAAAAATATGGTTAGTTTTTTGAATAAAACACAAATTCCACTACCTTTAGGTGTTACCTCCAACAAACTAGAGAACTGGATATTATAAAATTTCACTTACAATCCACAATCATAATTTAATCAATATTATGGAGAATTCACAAATTTAACTAATTCAAAAGGAAAAGAACAAAAGTAACTTGTTACGAAACATTGAGATGCGTCTTAGGAGTGAAAACTCCTTACATTGCTATCTCTGAATAACAATTCCACTTGGTTAGTCAAAAATTTATTATTGGTTTGTGTGTTTTTTTAAAGAAACACAAAAGAAAATCAACACAAAATATTTTTTTATTTTTTTTATTTTTCTTTTTTTAACACACAAAAACAACAAAATAAAAACAACATAAAAAACCTATTTTTTACATAAAATAACAACAAAAAAATGAAAATATTTTTTGAAAGAAAAACACAACAATGAAACATAAAAATGAAAACTTTTGAGTCAAGTATCTCTTCGCCCAACCAAATTTAAATGTTGTCCCCAATGTCTAAATAAGAAGAAATAGAGTTTATAAGATATCATCTGGTTAGTGTGGAATTGAAAATTGAATCTAAGACTATTTAAAAGAGAAAAAAATTACATATTAATATTCAAGTCCACTCTACTCTTATTGCAACGATCGTTATCAGACTAGTTCAACTTGGAAAGAATATGGTCGATTTTGGTTTCATAAGCTAAGAGTTCGTCAATTAATTCATCAGCTTTTCTTGCAGTTAGGACGATATCTTTTACCTGAATGAACCCGAGTCTTTTGGCATCCTCAAGAAATACTAAAAGAAAATCGAAAAAGTGATCAACATTAAGTAGTCCAATAAAATTTCGGTAAATGTTCAAGTTCGCCATGACGCAACTGTGAATATTTCTTCAAGCGTTAGCATGATTAATCATTTCAGTAAGTCTTTCAGACATACCTGAGAGATTGTATTCTTCTCCATTTGATTTTTCGATGAGGTTTTCGTCTACCAAAGTTTTTGGAATGATCCCCAAAACTTGACTACCACCTTCTTGCATGGCTTTTGAAACACATCCCATCAATCCAAGATTACCACCACCATATAGTAAGTGCATGTTTCTTTCCGCCATAACTTTACCCAATTCTTTTACAGCCTCAACAAATTCTGGTTTAGTTCCAGAACTAGTTTCATAAAATACACAGATATTAGTGACTCGTCGTCTTGAAGTTTTCTTCATTTTTTGTTCTCTCTCTTATATGGATGTGTCAAAGAGGGAAATGATGAGTTGTATTTATGGATCCTGAAAAGGATGAATAATAAAAACACTAGTACCTGAAAAATGATAATTGTCAGATGAACAGTAAAATAGATCGTGAAAGTCAAAAAATTTAGATAATGTCAATAAAATTAAAGTAAAGAAAATCAAAAGATTAAACTAAAGTAAATTAAAATAATAATTTAAAGTAAAGGAAATAAAAAAAAAAATCACTTGTAGTTGTGATTGTGGCTTACATCTTCCTTTGATTTTACGTCCAGTAATGGCTTGAACGTCCCTTTGGGTCGCAGATATGCTTCCCATCCAATTTTCTTACAAATTGGCAAACATGATATTTTAAAGTCAGATTACCGATACCGTATTGTTGTCTTACTTTTTGAAATTGTGTATGCAAATTGCAAATCACTCGATGAACATATCCACTAAGATGTGTCTCAAGAGTCAATGATATATCATCTAAAGACTCCTTACTCAAGCCATCTCTAATGAATTGAATTTTATCTTCTCGAATGTCAGACAGCATTTCTAAAAATGACAACAAGTCTTGCACGACCAACATGCACATTTATAACAGACACCTAATTGTTTAGCTCTTCGTTTCTTTGCATAAGTGTTTTTCCCTAAACCAGGCATGTAAGAAATGAAAGAGTCAGATAACTCACCTGCCAAGTTATCACTAGGAATACAATTTATCCTAAGAAATCTCATTCTTTCGGAGCGTGCTTTGTAAATTTTCATATGAGTATTTTGAGGGAGATCAGGAAAATAATTGTGAAATTTTGCGAGAGTTTCTTCCATACCTTGATTGTAGGGTATCAGTAATTTTAGGAAAACTAAAAGAACCGACTTAGAGTCACATAGTACCGTTATCCATTGTTTAACCGAGGTACAAGATTCTGACAAAAAGAAAAAATTACTGCAAAACTCAAAAAAATAGAAATTAGACAAATATAAAAGAAAAGAAAAGAAAAGAACAGCTTATAATACATTAATCACAGTACACTGGATTTGAAAAGAAAAGAGTTCTTGAAAATTTGAACACTCCAAAAATGGTATTAGACGTTATCCATTCACTTTAAATACATCATCATCCCTAAGATTCACAATGTTAATAGCTCTATATGGGTAAACATGATTCACAATAAATTGACCAATCCATTTGGATTTCAATTTTCCATGAAATAAATGAAGACGATAATTATAAAGTAAATTTTTTTGACCAATTTCAAATATTTTTTGTGAAATTCTACAATCATGAAAGGCCTTAGTTTTTGCTTTAAGAATTTTTCTATTTTCATATGAATCATTCATTAACTCTTCAAGTTCATTTAATTTCAAATTACGTTCATGGCTAGCATTTTCAAGGTTTGAATTGAATGTTTTAATAGCCCAATATGTTTTATGCTTAAGTTCTACAGGCAAATTACAAGGTTTTCCATAAACTAGGTGATAGGGGAACATTCCCAAAGAGGTTTTGAAAGCTGTTCGGTATGCGCAAAGTGCATCAGTCAGTTGAAGAGACCAATCTTTGTGATTTAGGTTGATCATTTTTTCCAAAATTTTATTGATTTCCTTATTTGCTAGTTCAACTTGACCATTTGTCTGAGAGTGATAGAAGGTAGAAACTTTATGTGTAATTCCATACTTTTTCATTAAGGAATCAAAAGGCCTATTATAAAAGTGTTTACCTCCATCATTTATAATGGCCCGAGGGATTCCAAATCGACTTAAAATATTTTCTTATAAAAGTTAATCATAATTTTATGATCATCATTTCGACAATGAATTGCCTAAACATATTTTGAGACGTAATCAACTGCAACAAAAATATATAAAAATCCAAATGACAGTGGAAATAGACCCATGAAATTTATTCCCTAACATTCAAAGATTTCGATGCTAAGGATGAGATTTAAAGGCACCATATTTCTTTTAGAAATGGATCCCAACTTTTGACAATTTTCACAAATTTTTCAAAAAGCATGTGTATCTTTTAATAAGGTGGGCCAATAAAATCCACACTACAAGATTTTTGTAGCGGTTTTTTAGACGAGCGGTGACTTCTACATTCTTCTTAATGACAAAACTGAATAACACTACTTATCTCATTATTCGGTATGCATCATCGGAAAATCTGATCAGGACAATACTTGAACATATATGAATCATCCCAGTAGAATCTTTTCACTTCCGTCAAAAATTTATTCTTGTCTTGTTGCAAGAAAATTGACAATATTAGTATACAAATGCATTGTATTTACAGAAAATAAAAAATCATTAGGAAAAGAGTCATTGATAAGAGTTATGTCAATTGATGACTCATTTGTGAGTCTCGATAAATGATCCGCAACTACATTCTCTGCTCTTTTCTTGTCCTTGATTGTGAGATTGATTTCTTGTAGTAAAAAAAATCCACCGTAGTAATATTGGTTTTGCATCATGTTTAAACATAAAATATCTAACAGCACCATGGTCAGAATAAACAAAGGTTGAAGAACCAATTAAATATGATCGAAATTTATCCAAAGTAAATATTACAATAAATAGTTATTTTTCCAGGGTAGTGTAATTCATTTGTGCACTGTTTAAAGTTCTATTTGCGTAATAAATTACATACAGCTTACATTCTTTTCTTTGTCCTAATACTTCACAAACTGCATAATAACTAGCATCACACATTAGCTCAAAAGGTAAAGACCAATCAGGGGATTGCATGATAGGAGTAGAAGTTAAAAGATTGATAATCTTTTCAAATGCTTTTTGACATTCTTCTGTCCTTTCAAATGTTGCATCTTTTAATAGGATGTTACACAATGGTCTAGATATGTTACTGAAGTTTTTTATAAACCTTCTATAAAATCCTACATGTCGTAAAACGAACAGATTTCCTTGACTGTTTTTAGGGTGCTAATTTAGAGATTACCTCTATTTTTTCCTTGTCAACCTCAATACATTTAAATGACATAATGTGACCCAAAATAATTCATGAATTAGTCATGAAATGAATTTTTTCTCAATTTAACACAAGTTTTTTTTATTCACATCTTTTCAAAATATTTTCCAAATTATTCAACCAATTATCAAATGAGTTTCCAAAAATAGTTATATCATCCACAAAGACCTCTAAACAATGTTCAACAATGTCACTAAATATGCTTAACATGCATCGTTGGAATGTTGCTGGTGTATTACAATGTCCAAAAAGTATTTTCCTAAATGTAAATGTTCCAAATGGATATGTGAATGTCGTCTTTTCCTTGTTTTCTAAAGCAATAGGAATTTGATAATAACCTGAGTAACCATCAAGAAATCAATAGTAGAGATGTCTCACTACTCTTTCTAAAATTTGGTCAAGAAATGGTAAAGGAAAATGATCTTTTCTAGAATCAATGTATATATGCCAACTAGATGGAATTCGGGTTAGAATTGATTCTCCTTTATCACTTTTTACGAAAGTTATTCCAAAATTTTTAGGCACAACTTGTGTAGCACTTACCCACTTACTATCGGAGATATGGTAGATAATTCTTACATCAAGAAGTTAAATGACTTCTGTTTTTTACCACTTCTTTCATGTGAGGGTTTGATCTTCTTAGTATTATCTCATAAATATATTCTGTTTGTGCTGACCAAAGGATTATTGCATTTTATGTGTCTTAAAGTCCATCCAATTGCCAGTTTATATTCTCTTAACACATTTAACAACTTACCTTTTTGATCGCTTGTGAGGGAAGAAGAAATTACCATAGGGTAAGTTTTTTCATCTCCAAAAAGTACATACTTCAATCCTTCTAGCAAAGTCATTAATTCCAATTTGGGTAATTCCTCATGTTTTTCTTCTTTCAGTGTTAATAGTTCTTCAAAATTTTATTTATATCCATCGTCTTCTAGTATCTGTGTAGAATCAAGAAAGAAAAATCATTAGAAGTATCTGAATCTAATTGTGTACTTGATTCAATAAAATTAGCTGTACAATTTGCATAGGGTCAGATAAAATGCCCTGAATGTGTTCTTCCAAAATTGATTCAATTAATTGTACAACTTTCTTTTCTCATTAACAGTCAATGCAGATGTGATTTTGGTAAAAATATCTTTCAATTCAATTAATATTTGCACATTTTGGTTATTGATGGCTTTTTGTTTCTAAATGAATGCATGCAAAGTATCCTCAAGGGTTTTCCTAAGCGGTGGGACATATGGTGCGTAACTCTAGGAATTTTGGAAATTCTGGTGTACTTGGGGAGGTTGTTTTGATGGTTATGTTTGGTTATCATTTCTCCAACTAAAGTTTGGATGGTTTCTCCAACCAAAATTATAGGTTTACGAGTATGGATTTGGATTTGGTCTCTTGAATGTGTTTATGGAGCTGACTTGGTCATGGAGACATTCTTGCAGGGCTGGCAAGGTTGGGCAAACTTTTATGACATGTTCCTTTGAATTACAGATATAACATGTGACTTCTTAAACTGACTTGACATGATCATTCTTCCACATTTCTAATGCCTCAAATTTTTAGCTATAGACGCATATTTAGCTGAAAGGTCATGATTTTCCCTAAGATTAAACATGCCTCTACCAGATAATTGTGATTTTACAAATGACTTATAAGTGCCAACTGTGTCCCATTATTTTGCATTCTTTGTTATGTGTTCTAGGTATTCTAGTGCATCTTCGGGACTTTTGTCATTAAATTCACAATTACACATTATTTCCACTACTTGTCTACTTTGGGGGTGTTAAACCCTCATAGAAGTAGGAAACTAGCCTCCATGGTTCAAACCCGTGATGTGGACAAATATTTAACATTTTTTTAAATCTCTCCCAACATTGGTAAAATGTTTCCCCCAACTATTATGTGAAAGTTATGATTCTCCTCTTAAAGGAGTTTGCCCTATGAGGGGGAAATAATGTTTTTAGAAATTGCTCTTGCAAATCATCCCATATTTTGATAGATCATGACCTAAGATTTTACAATTAAATTTTAGCTTTATCCTTTAAAGAAAATGGACAAAAACTTAGGTCAAATTATATTCATGCTGCAATTTTGGTCTGTGTAAGTATTACATACCCCTTCGAATTTCCTTAAGTGGTAAAAATGATTTTTTGATTCTAGACCTTGGAATGTGGGTAAAAGTTTGATGATACTTGGTTTAAAATTGAAATGTGATGCATCAGGGGGAAAGCAATGCAAGATGGTGATCATATCCTAGTGGGATTCATGAATTCTCTAAGTTTCATAGGATGATTAAGATCACTATGCTGAGACTCACGTTATACTTGATCAACTAGATTTTCATCTCGGCCGGGTGGATTTTTATTTCAGTTCTCGTCCATTTTGACTGACGATGAATGTGATGGAGACTTTCTATTTAATCTACTGCTAGATGATCGAGACCAATGTCTCATGCAACCTAAATGCAGACTATATGTTAAAATTTAAATATGCAAATACAATACTACTTACAAAAAGAAAATAAAATAAAATAAAATAAAATAAAAAGTGAAGAAGCAACAATATAAAAAATGACTAAAAAAAGCACAAATGTAGTACTTATTGTTAGACATTATGTCCCATAGCGTCACTGTTTGTAAATGATATTGTATTATTGTACAAAATTAACTATGTGATGATGAAATTGCCTTTTGCCGTTTTGTAATATTATTTACTTTGATATATAAATGGCGAAAGTCCATATGATTAATACCGGATTGAGATGATATGAGACAGTATCAATCCATAAAGGTTTAATCATTAAATATCCCTAGTCGGAGTATTATCGAGATCGGACATCGATAATGCGGAATAGACTAGTATTGCGCTTGTGCACGTTGTGAGGGCACAACGGCATAGTTCTCATATATTTAAGTATTGGATACTTATGCAAGTGCGATAGGAGGTTGTGTTTTACCGATGGTACGGAAAACAGCTTCGCTCTGGATAGACCCCGCGGAATCCCATTGGTAGTATGTCTGCGTGTCTATGGGAGGCTGCATCAGGGTAGGTGTATATGGTCTTAACCTGAGACTTACATCGCTAGTACTTGCGACAATCGGTAAACTTTGGTTTTGGTGGTTGGGGACCTTAACCGGTTCTGTGTACACCTCTTCTGGGTTATCGAGAATCGTAGTGTACTGGATGTGATGTCGAGATGGAAGTATCACTTCAGACATATGGAGGTGATGATCACGCAGGACATAGAACTAGTACTCTATAAAAGGTTGCAACCGTCGGGACAATATGACCAGGTCAGGATTGTCCGATTTAAAGAGACTAGTTGCTTGATGTCTGATATATGTTTCGTACGGGGCAGACACATTTCCAGCCCCAGGCCTAACATGTGATCGTCCGATACTGGATCGATGTACGCAATACTACGGTATACTACGCTTGATATAGATCTGATATTCCTATAAGAATATTTCTGGAGAATTGGGTAGGCATGGCGCTTTGCTAGAAGCCAACCTTGTCTTGTGAATCGGTAAAAACGTAGTACGAGGTACGTACGTGTTCGGATTATCCGACGACCGTATTTACTGCCAACATATCCGGAGATCTCTTGGGTCGCTTCCCGAAGATTCACCAATGACGTATGATTCAAACTCGATTAATCTTGGATTAATTACGGAGAGACTTTATCTTGGATAAAGTACTATAAATAGAGAGAGAACGATTAATTTGGAATTAATCGTAAAATTATTATATTCGATATAATAATCGAAATTCGATTTCGACGCGAAATTAAAATTAGATTTTAATTCGGGCAAACGAGTTAATTTAGAATTAATTCGTTAGCGACGTAAATAATAATTTCGCTAGGCGCAATCATTTATTTAAATTCGATTTAATTAACGTCGCGACGTAAGTTCGGTATTTCGGAAATATCGAACCCGAACGCGTGAGTGCACGTGGGCCCACTTTCATTTGGAAACGTGTGGGGCCCACATGACACATGTCATATTATGCATTATTTAATTGTGATGCATTGCATGGAGATAGTGTACAATGCACTCAATGGTTTTGCATGGAAATTGAGTGTTTGACACTCTAAGCCATTGCATGATTTGTGTCATAAGTTTATTATTAATTAATAATATTATGGCATAAATATAAATTGATTTTTGAAATCAAATCCCTCTCTCTCCTCTCTTTCCTCTTGACCGAAACTGTGAAGTTTCACAGCCCTCTCCACTTTTCTGTTTTTGTTGCAAAAACTTGAAGAATTTGTGTTTGTTTGGAACATAAAATCACACACAAGGCTAGCACCATCAAGGGATCATACAAAGGTGTTATGGGAAACTAATCTTAGAGCTTGGAAGGATCAAAAATTGCTTGGAGCTTCTCTTCTGTTTGGCCGAAACACTCACTGCACAAAGGAGAAAATTTTTGTTTCATCAACGCATCCGCATTCCGTTCTTTGTGAGTATGATTCCGCCATACTTCATCTTTTATATATATATTCATTGTTGTATTTAAATGCTTAATCTTTCCTTGGGACATATAATAGAAACTAACAATGGTATCATGGAGCCATGGTTAAGCATGAAATACTTTAGGTTAAAATTTGGGTAAAATTGATTGAAGCATGTTCTTGTGAAATTTGATGAATGAGTATGCTTATATGTATGTAAAATGACATAATATGAAATCAATTTTTTGAAAAATGCATTGGATGATTCTTTTCCCCAAATTCATGCCTTGGCCGAATGTGTTGCTACTTGGAGTGGATTGGAATTTTTTGTGTTTAAGATCATTGGATGACTTAGAACGTATACGGGACGTAGATTAGTAATTCAATCGGATTGAAAAACAAATCGACACAAAAAACTCACCTTGGCCGAATGTTAATGGACATGTAAAGGAGTTGATTTTTTGTTAAAATTAATGTTGGACATTTATTTTGAAAAATAGATGATTAATAAATTAAATGGGTATTTTTGAAATATTTGGTTTAATATATTAATCTTGGTTTTACACTTTAATTAATTGGACTTTAATGTTTGGAATATTAAAATTTAATTAATGGGCTTAATTGGTGAATTGGGCTTTTAATATTGTATTTGGGCATAATGGGCTGGGTGGACCAAGTAGATTTGGGCCAAAGGATTGGATCCAATTTGGGCCTAAATCACTCCATTAAGTCCAAATATAATATAATGGGCTTTAAAAAAATTTAATTGGGCCTTATGGGCTTAAAATTGGTTTTATGGCATTTAAGGGTGATTCCTTATTTGGGCTTGGTAATTGGGTTTGACCCACATTGACCAAAGCCCAAGCCTTAATAAATCAATTGAAAGCCCATTTGACTTGAATTAAATTAAACATTGGATGTTAGTTGGGCTTTGAGACCCAATAGGATTAGATTTAGAATCTAAGTCTTTAAAGCACATTAAAAGTGTAAACATTTAATTTGGAATTAAATAATTGAATTAGTATTGAATACGAATTAAATTAGATTTAATAAGTAGTTCGATATAATTCGCGAATTCGTACCTTATGTACTTATTCTCAATCGAGTTGGACTCGCGCAAAATCAAACCGTTGTTTGAACATTGGATGATCACTTAAACATAGACTAATTAATTGGATTAGATTGGTTGTAAAAAGCATGTCTTGAATGAATGAATGTGGATGTGATGTATGAATAGTGTATATCGGATGGATATTAGAAGGGAAGGGTAATTTTAGAAATTATTGTAAATTTGGAATTTATAAATTGGACCTGCGTGTCCAGCCTTATCTCTTTATCTCTTTGTATTCTCTTCTCACCTAATTCCCCTCAATGTAAATGAGGTTTCTCTTATTGTATTATGAAAATGGGTAGAAGTAGAATAGTGCTAGCAGGGAGAGGAAAGGGAGTGATTTGTTCTAGGAACAAATTGTTTATATATCCATCCGCATATCACTATTAATTTACTTTACGCGCTTTATGATGTTTTAGAAGCATGCTTAAGGGTGTATGATGATGAGACCTAACAAAGATAAATAAATTGGTTGCCAATTACGCGAAAATCCCTCAATTTATATTAAGCAAATATCCTTCCATTGAATGATTCTTGTTCAAGATCCGAAGTTGGCATTGGTTGTTTGGCCAAAGTCAAGACCTTTGTCAATCAAGGATGTACTTGAATCATGAGAGTTTTGTTGCATATCGGTGTCTTGTCCAAATCGTGATTTTTATTGGCCAAAGTCAAGATCATTTTTTGTCCAATGACATTGATTACGAAACTTTCCTCGTCAATGGGTCCCGCTTAACTGGAATCATTAGGTTTGTTTTTGGCCAAAGCCAAGGCCTAGATGATTCGGAGGATATGGTTAGGAAAATGTAATGGATACATTGACATTATACATATGTTTCGGACTTGGATGTCCACCTAACCGGATCTAGGAATTGGATGAGATCCAATTGATCATAGAGATCTACCTAAGTTAAATAGCATACAGCTTTTATTGACCAAAGTCAAGGTTGTGTGTTATTTAACGGGATCCTAGCCCACTAGGAAATACGATTTCCCGAGTTCTCCACAAGAGGGTTAGAGACTTGAAGAAAATAGTGGGAGGCTATTATTGAATTTGCAATTTCGTTCAGATACTTAGCCTTACGCGTCTTTCAAAATTATTTCGTCAATATTTTAATAATTAGTTGGACTAATATATTGTTATTTTGCTTGTAACAGTTTGACTGTACCCATAACATCGTTGACTTTATAGTTGGACTATAGTTGTCAAGATGACTGGCAAGGGTAATGTCCGCGACATAATCATGGGCGATAATGTCTTCAAAGGGACAAACTTTGCCGACTGGGAAATGAACCTCAAGATAGTGCTTGGGGCTGAGAGGGTGCTGTATACTATTCAGAGACCTCTCCCGCCTAAACCCACTGAGCCACTGGAGCTAGAGTTATGGAAGACTCATAGTGACGATTGTGACCAAGCTCAGTCAGTTATGCTAGCTGCAATGACCCAGCATTTCAGACGCCAGAACAGGGACTTGGATCCCTATAACATGATGGCAAGATTGCGTGATCTCCACCGCACCAACAAGCGGATGGAGAGATACGAGCTAGTAAGGAAACTCTTCCGCTCCCGGATGACAGACGGCGCATCAGTTGAGGCCCACGGGACTCAAATGATCGCTGACATAGATGAGTTAGCCAAGATGGGCATTGTCTTGGAGGCAGAGTTGACGATTGATATGCTATTACAATCGCTACCCGATACTTGGAAACAAATCATCATCAACTATAAGTTGATGGACACTGACGACACTCTTGGAGAGTTGTTGTCCGTGCTGAAGGAGTCCGAAAAGGAACTCCTAAAGGGGAGCAAGCGCGAGGCGCATTATGCATCGACCTCTCATGCGCCAAGGGCTGGGCCCAAGGCAATTGGAGGTGCGAGGAAGAAGAATTTCAAGAACAAGGGCAAGGGCAAGTTGACAGTGGCTTCTAGGAAGCCAAAGGACAAATCTCGCGACATCTGCCTCAACTGCGGCAAGAGGGGTCACTAGAAACGTGACTGCCGAATGGGCAAATGGCAGAGGGAGGATATCAAGGCTGGCAAGGCTATCGCCTCTGGTATGTTTGTTATTGAGATAAATATGAATACTTCTAGTTTTAAAAATTGGATTTTTGATTCTGGTTGTGGTGCTCATATTTGTACTGATGTGCAGGATCTGCAGGATAGCAGGGTGCTGGCATCGGGGGAGATGGATCTACGGGTCGGAAACGGAACACCAGTTGCTGTTTTGGCCGTAGGGACTTTTGTTTTAGAACTGCCCTCAGGGCATGTACTTAAACTTTTGAACTGTTATTTTGTACCTAGTTTAACTAGGAATATTATATCTGTATCCTTGTTAACCCAGCAGGGTTACACTTTTGTATTTAGAAACACTGGGTGTTATTATATAAAATGATGCAGAAATTTGCATAGCTGTTGCAAATAACGGTCTTTATATTTTGAATATAAATGAATCTCCTAAAATGACAAACAAAAGGCTCAAAAGGAGTAATCTAAAAGATGAAGCTTATATGTGGCATTGTCGTCTAGGACACATCAACAAGACTCGCATATCCACACTTTCGAAGAGTGGGTACTTGGACGAATTTGATCCCAATTCATATGACGTCTGCGAATCTTGTCTTTTAGGCAAAATGCCTAAATCACCTTTTAGCGGTAAAGGTGAACGTGCCACAGAATTGTTGGCTCTCGTTCATACTGACGTATGCGGGCCCATGTCTAGCCAGGCTAGAGGTGGATTTCACTACTTCGTAACCTTCACAGATGATGCATCTCGTTACGGTTATGTGTATCTTATCAGACACAAGTCGGAAACTTTTGAGAAATTCAAAGAGTTTCGACACGAAGTGGAGAAACAAACAGGGAAGAGTATTAAGACATTACGGTCAGACCGTGGTGGCGAATACTTAAGTTATGAGTTTCAAGATTACTTGAAAGAATATGGTATTCTTTCACAGTGGACTCCTCTTGGAACACCGCAATTAAACGGTGTGTCCGAACGGAGAAACCGCACCTTGTTAGACATGGTGAGGTCAATGATGAGTCGCACTGAGCTACCAATATCCTTCTGGGGATACGCATTAAACAGTGCTATACTTATTTTAAATAAGGTACCGTCGAAGTCTGTTGAACAGACTCCATATGAGATATGGACAGGAAGGAAACCAGGTTTCTCTTTCCTGAAGATTTGGGGATGCTGGGCATATGTTAAACGTTTGGAAGGTACCAAACTTGAACCCAAATATGATAAATGCCTTTTCGTAGGATATCCTAGGGAAACCAAAGGATATTACTTCTATCACCCACAAGAGAACAAATTATTTGTTGCTCTACAAGCATTTTTCCTTGAGAAGGATTTTATAAATGCAGTGGTAAGTGGGAGGAAAGTAGAACTCGATGAAGATCGTAGTAATACTGTTCCTGGCAATGAATCAACGACGGAACAAAAACAGACCGTCCGGGATGAGTCTGTACCACAAACTTCACATACACAAGGACCGCGTAGGTCGGAGAGAGTCAGAACAATACCTGAGAGGTATGGGTTCCTGATCTCACCTCATGTAGATATTAATCTTATTGAGGATATTGAGCCGGCTACGTATGAGGAGATTCTACCGGTAGGGAATATGCCGTATTATTCCCATGAGCCTCTGACTCTACAACCATGAACAAATTCTAACACTCTTTTCTCTACTTAAATATATGTGCGTGCTACCGAAGCCTAAACTTAATAACTTATATATAACTCAACATAAGTAATTATTAAACTTAATAACACATTGTTTTACAATGACTATCTCAACCAATGACTAATACATAACTTTTACTTGACTCTGACTAGACTCTTATTCTCTCTGACTTGATCTAGTGGACTCCAACCCTAGTGACTACATCAGTATCCGTCTTCCCGAGCTCGTCCTCCGAGAATACCTGTAAGAATAAAAAACTGGGAGTGGAGGGGGTTAGATCGTTATTCGATCTAAGTGAGCAGACGAAAAACTGAAAATACTGATATAAAATCATTTGGTTCTAAAAAAAAATTTCAGAAGTAACTTATATGAAAACCTTTTTTTCTAAAAACTTCGCTCTCTGAAATCTTCTTTTAAAAGTCTGGTTCTAAAAACTATTTCTAAACTCTGATTTCTGAAAACTTTTTTTCTGAAAATCTGATATTATGGACTGTATCTGAAAAACTTGATGTATGGGGGAGTTATATATCGTCGTCCCCTCATACACCTAACTAGAGCCGGGAATGCAAAACCATGACTTTGGGGCGTTACTTATCGTCGTCCCCCAAAACATGCCACTCTTGTCCCTGAAACTGGTGGTTTTGAGGCGTTACGTATCGCCGTCCCCTAAGCCACAGAACTAGAACTGGGGGTGCGGATCTATGCTACCCTCCAAGCTCTAAAACTAGGATCTAGGGGCATCTGTCATCCTTAGTCCTGAACTAGGATCTGGGAGCATTACGTATCGCCGTCCCCCCAATCCTCTACATGTGCACATGTTCTCTGTCTGCCAATTCCATAACTGAATGAAGTTACATGCTGAGGTGGGCTTTTCCCCCATGCCTCGAAAACATAAAAATCATGCTTTGAATCTCAAAACTATAAAAAATATTTTCTGAAAAATATTTATTTTTCTTAAATGTAACTTTGTATGAAATAACTGTAATGAAATCATCTAACTCCCCATAGAGCAAAAATTTAAGTCTGAAACAAAAATAACAAAATAAAAGTCCATTTAAAAGAAGAGTGTCTACTCACTGTGTTGAAGTTCCGTTAGCCTTTTATCAATTCGCTAAAGAACTTGTGTTTCATGCGATGATCTATCATTGATAATTTCGATTAGAAAGTGGACTAAGAATGTATAGATCTGAATCAAGCTAAATTTTCCTATTCAAACAAGGGCTATCACTCTGAGGCATATAGTACATATATTATGATGTAATTTATAGATACGAGTTGATACGATACTTATAGGGTAGCCTCTAACGCGTTCGGGTGAAACTGGATGGCTTGAAACTGATTTGGACAATTATTTGTCCATGCATCACGAAGCAAGGTAGTTCACGTCGCGACGCGCATCATCCAGAGATGTGCCCAAATTTTTATTGTGCGCATCGTGACACACGAGCCTTTCGCATCGCGACGCGATTTAAACCTGAAGCATTTCTGGGAAATTTCCCATATCACGTCGCGACGCACGACCAAATTATGGTCTAAACTTCATTCTTTCATGATTAATTTGTTCAATACTTCCCCCATACAATTCACACAAGCAAATAGCCTTAATAACCATTCAAAACACCAAAAATATAATTCTCAATATTTACTCACATTCATTCTATACACTCTATTAGTTTATAACTACAAATTAAAAATGAGGGAGTTTTCCACATTCACCATTGCTAGACACAATCAACACTCATTCATCATCTCATACAAATCACCAACACATAAACAAATAGTGATTGTGTCAAGAATTGGGTCAATAACATTTTCTTACCTTGAATCATAATCCTTCTTCACTACTAAGGCTTCCATACAAATCACTCTCTTCTCTCAATTTTGTGAAATGGAAAATAATAACCTCTTTTTATACTTGGGTTTCTTTGAAATTGTCAAAGGTAGAGAAAATTTTAGAGTTTTATAGAAGTTTTGACATTTCTCTAGAATGACCCCCGGGCATTATTCATCCAATTTTTTATCTGGTTTTCGACTCGCTTCTGGTCTGAATTTGGAAAAATATTCAACTTGAACGTCATATATCTCGATCTAAGATTTCCGACGATATAAAACTCATGAAAATCAGAGTTCGTATGAAAATGTTACGACCCAAATACCATGTACTGCCGAAGTGGAACATCATAGGATCCCGCATCGAAGTTTCGAAGAATTAATCATTTATCCCTGAAGTCGTTCCATGAATGTATACATGCTCAGACATAATTTATTTTGCACAATGCTCGTTCAGTTATGTAATTGTACTACAGTTAATAATAGTAGAGAGCACCGGTCGTTACAAGACGAGGCATTGTTGGCCGAACCACTATAAACCACCGGTGTCAATTTCTCTAGCTCTATCTCTTTATTTTAGCGCAAGATTTATATTATCTTTCCATATTATTTAGCATAGCTTGTCATTGAGAAATTGATAAATAAGCTTAATTGGTAAAGCTACTAACTTAGTACCCTAAAATCGAAAAACAATTATTTTTCTCCAATAGTAGGCTATGACTCAATTCACCCCCTCTCTTGGGTATAGAGAATTGCTTGTTGTGTATGTTTATAGGTAATTTCAATTTGTATAAGAGCGATGTATTCTAAAAAATACCTAACCATCCAATAATCGATCATGACCTCTATAAGATACTCAACGAATATTGCTGAGGGATTTTAAACAACTAGACCTCATTTCTACACCGGATCCGATTGTAGCTATTGGAAGATGAAAGTGATCACAAATGGTACAAGAATGTCGATGAATGATAGCAATGATGTGGAGTTTTCGAAACCGTATTTTGAATAGATCGATGAGGATTTCAAGGAAGCCTACCTAAATGCAAAGGGACTCAACCATCTTCTTAGTGCAATTGATCAAAGTCAAATCAATAATTCTGAAATTTGGAAATGCATATGAGTTGTGGAAGTTTTGGGAAATAGTCAATGAAGGCACAAGCCAAGTCAAAAACTCAAAGATCAATCGGTTCATGTGCGAATTGGATAACTTCAAAATGGAAGCCTATTCAAATATTGAGCAAATGATTTCTAGGTTCACAATGATTGTGAATCAACTTAGTACTTTAGGAAAAATGATAAATGCGGTTTATACCCACTTATTCATGCATTATTAGCTTACTATTTTGTTAAGTTTCGTGTCATTTAATGTTTTTTGTAGTTTCATTTATATTTTATATGTATGAAGTATTAGGACATGGATCTTGGGGAAAATTGACTAATTTTGGAACCTTACGGATGCATCGGAATAACGCGAGAAGAGCGAAAAATGAAGAAATCAACATCCAGAATTTAAGCCTGGCATCGTGACGACCACTTCTTAGCATTGCGACGCCCACACAAATTTCTGTATAGTAAATGGCCGAGAGTTGAGCATCATGGTGCCACTTTCCGGTACCGCGCAGAGCCCAGAAGCACCAATTTTTAGGGTTTTATATGCACAATGACCCTAAGACTTTCTTATAAATACATAAGCTCGTCCAAAACCCTAAAAAAGAGGCTAATACACAAACAACACTCAAAAACACATATTTTAGAGAGATCCATGGAGGAGGATTGAAGATTGACAAGAGGAGATGAAGGCGGTGACGTCCGAGGAGGAAAGGATTTAATTCAGATTTTATCATCTAGTTTTCTTCGTTAAACTCTAATGATGTCCATTATGTTCATGACCCTATTGTCATTGTTCTTATCTTTATTCATGAACTAACTCTATTATTCTAGAGGATGATGTAACTATTGCTTGAAACTATATATTGTTTGTAAATTTAAGTTTTATGATGTTTTAATTTAGTTTTTTTATATTCTCTTGTATTTAATGCTTCTTGTTTCTTGGCCACAAATGGAGATGATAAATGTTTAGAATCTATCGCTTGGGAGATATGGATTTTGAATAGGATCTAAAGGATATAACCTAGGAATTTTATAGAGTTCGGGAGAATCTAAATTTCTTTTGAAGTTGTGAAAAATAAATCACAAGACGTAATTAGTTGTTAATTACTAATTTTTATAGGGATATTGAGGTCGGTGATTAATAATATTTTCACTATTGCTCGGGAGAGGGAGTGAAATACTTTAGGATTCTTGACTTATAAACAATGCAACTGAATAAGAATTGATTGGCATGATAAATACCTAGGGGATAGCTAGGTGAAATCAGACACTAGAACCTCTCTCGTATTAGTTTCTCCTACTTAAATATTTTCATATCTTATTTATTAAGTTTAAACCTAATTAGTTGTTTTCTAAATAAAGTTAGGTTTACTAATTATAGTACATAGTGTGAGTTGAACACAATCCCTGTGAGTTCGACACTTTTCACTCATCTTTACTAAAACTTGACACCGTACACTTGAGGCACGATATAAAATATCGCAAAAAAATTTTGGCACCGTTGTCGAGGATTGTTAATCTTATTCACATTAATACTATTACCAAGTAACTTTGAATTTAATTTATATTTTTATTTTTATTCTTATTTTTACGTCTAGCTGAAGACGTTAAACTTAGCGCTAGCGGGGAGGCAACCCTTGCAAATTTTTTTAATTTATTTTTTTTAGTTTAGTTTTATTTTATTGTGTGCTAATTTCTTGTTTCTTATTTGCATGAGTATTTATGCATGTGTTAGCGCAACTACAACAGCCCACGCAACCAAAGTCTTACCAGCAGAAGCCTCATCAACTCCATGTCTGGTAGTTTTGTTCCTCACTCTTGTTTCTTTATATTTATTTTACATTGAGGATAATGCAAGTTTTAAGTTTAGGGGTGTGTGCATATAGTGATAATTCCAGGTATTTTTATGTTTTAAAAAGAAAATTTTACAAATCTTTGTTTTTCGCCTTAGATAGTGAAGCATAAGTCTAATGATGAGTTTTGTTTTCTTAGAATGAAATTTTAGAAACGATAAGTTCCCAATTGACTTTTATCTGATGCTTTGAGTAGGTGATCTAGGTTAGACTCGTAAGCACTTAACAATAGATTTTCTGCAGTAAGAACTTAAGTAGTGGACAAGGTGACTAGTTAAAGAAATTGCATGCTGATGAATGAATGTTTGCTTAGATGTCTATCTCGATTTGCTAGTGTTATGATGTATGGTATGGTTCAAAAACAAAAGAAAATAAAAAAATTGAAAGAAAAAAAAAATGAAAAAGCAGTTAAACCACCTATAACCGATAAGCGTGAAGCTATCTATAGGCGAGTGTTAGGACCACCATAAGGAGAAATGTCACCTTAAAGGGTAGGTGTGTTGAAACAAAATGGAAAAAAAGAAGAAAATAAAATCGTACCATATCGAGCACAGAAAGGCAAATACAAAGTACTTTTGAGATATCTAGTTTGGTTTGACCCATCGGATATCAATTTTCGAGAAGAAATCATTGAGTTAGCTTATTTAGGAGTCGAGTTGTGAATGAACCTTTACATACACACACTGTGTGTCTAACTTAAATGATTTATTCGAGAACTTGGATTTGAGTTGCATTGCATACTTTGAAGGTTCTTTGATTTCATTGACAAGCAATCTTTGAGGACAACATTATGTATAACTATCAGGACTATTTTCTTTGCTATTATTATTTTTTATATTTTTGCATGATTGTATATGTTTGAATGACGTTTATAGGTATCGTCGCTGTAAGCCCTCAAAAGACTCTAACTCGTCTACTAGGGTCGCCTAGGGGTTTAAAGGCTTGTTGCATACGCTAAATGCAAGCATTATCCCTATAAAAGTGGCCTAGTTAACTTAGTTATTTTATTTGTTATTTTTATTTCTTTTTTCTTTTTTCTTTTGCTCGGGACTAGCAAAATCTTAAGTTTGGGGGTGTTTGATAAGTGCAATTTATACCCACTTATTCATGCATTCTTAGCTTAATATTTTGTTAAGTTTCGTGTCATTTAATGTCTTTTGTAATTTCTTTTATATTTTATATGTAAGAATCATTAGGATATGGATTTTGGGACAAATAGACTTATTTTGGGACCTTAATGACCCATCAAAAGCACGCGAGAAGAGCGAAAAACACAGAAATCAACTTCCAGAATTTAAGCCTAGCATCGCGACGCCCACTTCTTGGCATCGCGATGGCCACACAAATTTCTGCATAGTAAATGGCCGAGATTTGGGAGCCGCGGCGCCACTTTCCGGCACTGCGACGCTACGCAAAGCCCAAAAACACCAATTTTTAGGGTTTTACATGCACAAGAACTCCAGGACTCTCTTATAAATACATAAGCTCGTCCAAAACCCTAAAAAATAGGCTAATACACAAACAACACTCAAAAATACATATTTTAGAGAGATCCATGGAGGAGGATTGAAGAGCAACAAGAGGAGACGAATGCGGTGACGTCCAAAGAGGAAGAGATTCAATTCGGGTTTTATCATCTAGTTTTCTTCTTTAAACTCTAATGATGTCCATTATGTTCATGACCTTATTGTCATTGCTCTTATCTTTAGTCATGAACTAACTCTATTATTCTAGAGGATGATGTAACTAATGCTTGAAACTATGTATTGTTTGTCAATTTAAGTTTTATGAAGTTTTAATTCAGTTTATTTATATTCTCTTGTATTTAATGCTTTTTGTTTGTTGGCCACAAATTGAGATGATGAATGTTTAGAATCTATCACTCGGGAGATAGGGATTTTGAATAGGATCTAGATGATATAACCTAGGAATTTTATAGAGTTCGGGAGAATCTATATTTCCTTTGAAGTTGTTAACAAAGAATCACAAGACGTAATGAGTTTTTAATTACTAGATTTTTATAGGGATATCGAAGTCGGTGATTAATAATTTTTTCACTATTGCTCGGGAGAGGGAGTGGAATACTTTAGGATTCTTGACTTATAAACAATGCAACTGAATAAGAATTGATTGGCATGACAAATACATGGGGGATAGATAGGTGAAATCAGACTCTAAAATCTCTCTCGTATTGGTTTTTCATACTTAAATATTTTCATATGTTATTTATTTAGTTTAAACTTAATTAATTATTTCCTAAATAAAGTTAGGTTTACTAATTATAGTACTTAGTGTGAGTTGAACACAATCCATGTGGGTTCGACACTCGTCACTCATCTTTACTAAAACTTGACACCATACACTTGTGGTACGATATAAAATATCACAATGGAAAAAAAATGACTTAAGTGATTAAGTGAAGAAAATTCTTAGGTCACTTTCTAAAGAGTATAAGATTAGCACTTCCTCTATCAAAGAATCAAATAATATCAACAATTTGAAATTGGATGATTTAGTAGGAAAATTATTAGAATATGATATGGAGGTAAAAATGGACCTAAGGGAAGAAAAATAAAAGAATAAGAAGCGAATTGCCCTTAAGTCATTTGTGAGAAAATGGGATGATGCTAGCTCAAGCGATGAAAAAGATAATAGTGATGATGAGTTGGCAGATTGACCAAGAAGTTCAAGAAGTTCCTCAAATCCGAAAAATATAAAGGGAAATATCAGATGGATGACAAAAGTGGAAGAAAATTGGCCACGGAAGCATTAGAAAGATAAAATTGTTTGCTATGAGTGTGAAAAGTCGGGTCATGTGGTTGTCGATTTCCCAATGAGGAGATTCAAAGGTAAATTCAAGAAGAAAGTAATGAAGACAACTTGGAGCAATAGCGACACTAGCTCATCCGACGAGGAGAGTGGTGAGGGAACAAGAAATCTCGCTTTCATGGCTATTGATGATCTACTAGAGGAAAGTGATGAGGAAAAGGTACATGATTCTCTACAATATGATGAATAGCTTGACACATTTAATGAATTGTATAAATTATATGATTTTCTTATGAAGAAGCATAAATTGATCAAAAATGAGCATTCATCACTATTACAAGATCATGCATCAATTGCTGAGAAAAATGAAATGCATGAAAAAGAAATTGCATGCTTAAAAGATGAAAAGCTAAAAATTGAAATGATCATATCTAACATGTCATCTAGCTCAAATACATATTATTGCAAATCTATTATGAATGAAAATGTTATTTTGAATAAAAAGATTGTGGATTTGCATAACATTGTTACAAAATTTACTTTGGGAGAGAAAATTTTTAATATGTTGATTAGATCCCAAAGATGTGCTTTTAAAAGAGAATGATTAGGATATAGGCCTTACATCAAAAGAAATGTTTGAAGAATTATTTTGTAAAGGCATCCAATTCTCATGCACATGTTACTTTTGATGAAAATATCACATGGCATGCATGCAATAATAAATGACAAAAATATTTGAGTGCATGAACAAAAATATAAATGTGAATGTGAATGCATGGGTTCCCCAAGGAACTAAAATTAACCCCCATGGACCCAAAAAATTTTAGGTATCAAAATATACTTAAATGGTTTTGTATAGGAAATTTGAGAATGGTCATCAATGAGAAATGCGAAATGACCCCAAAGATGAAACTCAAAATAAAGAAAGAGCTCAAAAGAGAAGAATGTCAAATGCAATCCTAAAAATGAATGAATTTGATGATTGGTGGATTTTTCATTAAATGACAATGATAAAAGGTAAAATCCTTGTTTATAAAAATATTGGTACAGTTTCCTCCAACTTATATAAGTATGTCTATTTCAATTGATATGAATTGGACTTAATTGTGAAGCATACTAGTGATTAGATAATTTAAATTTAATTTGGTATCATTATATGCTTAATCATATTATTAATTCTCATTTAGTATCAATTGGCATCACATTTGACTTATTGACTTTTTATGACATATGTGATCCTTTTGGATGTTTAGTATTTGATATGCCTTGTCATTGATCTTTATTGGTAGAAAATGAAATGCATGAATATTGTCTTAATTTGAATGATTTTGATGATTTATGCATGAATTTCATATTGTATGGAAAAATGAGAGAATTGTATGAAAATGCTAAATATGCATATTTATGAACTTTCATATGTTTTTGTGCACATATTAGTTGGTAATCTCATAGAGCTTAATTTTTACTTTTCCATCCTTTTTGATAATTTCAACGGGGGAGAAATAATTATAATGAGATTAAAACTTATGTTACCCTCACCGTTGTATCAAAGGGGAGTAAATTTTATACTAATATTGAAGACAATCACATGTTGAAGGGGAGCAAAATCGTCAACAAATTTAGATCTCTCAAAGCTCAGAAGTTTTAAAGGTTGCCATCATAAAAAAAAAAGGATTGTTAGCGACATATTCAAAAGATGGATTTTGATGACGTAACGAGGAAGTATTCGATGCGCATTAGCGGTCATTATAAAAAGATGTCGAAGTAAATTGTGATAAAGAGCAAATGGATGTGAAGACTCAAGAGCTTAAATGAAGAATATATTTTATGGTCTTAGCTTAGGGCTCTTTTTGTAAAATGAGTTGTTAATTTAAGTCTTGAAACTCATAGGACATATGCACATTCAATTAGATGTATTACAGTCATTTGCAAAATGCTTTTAACAATCAAATTCCGCATACTCTCTTGAATCAGGATGCTCTATACTGATCTCTTATACCAGTCAACTGGAGTTTGCACGGCCACTAGAACCGGGATGGTCCATACTGGTCCCCATATCGGTGAGAACACTAGCATTCCGGCCTCAATACCAGTCAGTAATCAGGTATTGCGTTTTAATTTTCAACGATAATAGAGTATGTTTTGACAGACTGACATATCGGTATTGAGATCGGCATACCGGTCTCAGGTAGGGAGCAAAGGTTGTCTTTCACCTTCTCTATAAATTGAGCCCCAAATTCATTTTTGCGAACTTCTTCAACCTTCATATAATTGCTTCTAAAGCAAAAATAGAGAGTTTACAAAACCTTCATCATCATACATTCTCATACTCAAGCTCAACACTACACCTTCATATCATTTGTAGTGAGCTTAGATTTATTGGGTTAGCAACTCACACTTTAATCTTCTTATTTTTTGTGAGTGGTATGGATCTTTAAAATTTTCTTTGCCTTCTCCCTTGTTGAATCTGAACTCCACCAACCACTTGATGAATTTTTTTGATGTCAACGCTTAGATCAACCACCCGATCTTCCGAGCCATGTCTCGAAACCAACAAACTGAAGTGTGGGCTTCACTCACAAAGATCTATCTCTTAAACTTTTTAGAGAATTATCAAAACTCTAAACAATTTACAGAAATGATGTAGTCACAAATTCTTTTTGGCTTTGAGAAAAATATGATGAAGAAGACCAAGTAGCTTGTTCACTCTTGTTTTTCTTTCTAATCTCAACAATTGAGAAATAATAATTTTCTCTCTACCTTACTCACAACTTTTGTGAATGTTTTTGCTTTCTCTTGAATTTTTTTCAAAAACGCTAAGTATGAATTACTCTACCCTTTAGTGGGAATGGTGGAGATTTTATTCCAAAGCCAATCCACCAATATCCACTCACTCTTTGAATGGCAAACACATTTGAGTGGAGTGTCAACCAAATCAATGAGATAATGGATCAAGTTAGGTAATTAAGTCAAAACTAATTAATAAAAACTTGGTGGATGATTTGGCAAACCATTAAGGTTTGTCTTGATAATGTATTTACCATTATCAAATAAAGATGTCATAATTATCTCATAATTATCTATTATTAATTATGATGTAATAATTATCTCATAATTATTATTTGATTATCTCATAATCAAAAATATTAGAAAAAATTAAAATTAAAGTAATTTAATATTATTTTCATTTGTGAAAAAAATATTATTAATCATATTAATAATATATAAATATAATGTGAACATATTATTAGACAATCTAATTATATTATGTTTGCTACAGTTAATCGAGGTAGCACGGAGACCAAATGGACCTACAGTTCCGAGCTCCAATAATTCTGAAATATTAATTAAACCCTTTAATCAAATATTACGAATTATTAAACTCCGCATTATTCCACTAAAAACTTGAAGTTGAACTCTCGTTACCGTAGATGGAAAAATAAGCTGAACAACTTCGGTGTCCATCGATATAGTCAATACATATGGATATAGCCCTTCACGAATATCTCATAAATAGAGCAGGGTCATAAGTCTGTTATACCCCTCTAAATATTTTATTTCTTAAGCACCATTGATTCTATAATGAACAATTAATTCATAACAATTATGAATATAAAACTTTCTATTCGTAATAGATAAGTTGAGCGCTCAAATTATTCAAGTCCCGAATCAATTCCTAAAAAAGATATTCTTCTACTTCTATTAAGAATGAGTGAATTGCATATCTATATAAAACGTTCCCAGCTACACACCAAACTATATCCCAAAAATACGTAGTTATTGGCCGAGAATACTACACCAACCCCACCATAGTAAATCAAAGGACATAGCCTGACATGTAAAAGTTCGTAGTACACTCAAGATTAAGATCGAATCTATATATGACCATCTATTAGATAAAATAAATTTATGCGGTTAACGGATATTACAAGAAATTAGTATTTATCTGATTCCAGTCCTATATGATCACATCATACAATGTGCCTACATTCCCATGTCACTACATGAACGATCCTGGATCAAAGTCGTCATACAAGTATAGAATGGACTGCAATTAGAAATATACCACAAACAAAGTACCATATTTGTTTGCTCTCTATGGACTATTTATATTACTAACTTCAGACTAAAATCCTCTTATGCATCAAACATACATTAAGTCTGAAAGTACAAGAGTAATCAAGGTAAACAAGGCAATTGGACAATATGTGATTTAAATCAAACAACTTTGATAAATGAATAATGTATTTATTATTATTACAATAATCAGTTCCGTTTACAATATATGAAGCTCTAGGGCATATATCCCAACAATCTCCCACTTGAACTAGAGAAAATTAGACATGTCATGTAATCATAAACCCTTTAGGTGACCTTAAAAAACTTTAGCTAATAAGGTCTTTGTAAACGGATCAGTCAGGTTGTCTGCGGATGGAATCTGCGTGACATCGACATCTCCTTTCTGCACTATCTCCCTGATGAGGTGATATTTTCTCTCAATATGCTTACCCCTCTTGTGGCTTCTTGTTTCTTTGAAATTTTCCATTGCACCACTATTTTCACATTAAAGTGTGAGCAATTTATCCATATCTAGAAAAACTTCCAGATCTGCCAAGAACTTACGGAGCCAAACTGCTTCCTTAGTTGCTTCACAAACTGCACATATTCAGCCTCCATGGTGGAGTCAGCAATACAAGATGCTTTATGTTCCTCCATACTATAGCCTTACTACCTAGGGTGAACACTAATCTAGATATTTATTTCCTAGAATTGACATCCGTTTGAAAATCAGAGTCAGTATATCATCTCAAGATCATATCCTGATTAGAATAAATAAGCATATAATTTCTCTTTCTCCTAAGATACTTGAGAATATATTTCACACCGCCACCCAATGATCTAATCCTGGGTTGGATTGAAACCTACTGACTACTCCAACTGCAAAACAGATGTCCGGTCTTGTGCATAACATAGCATACATAAGACTTTTAACTACTGAAGCATATGTAATATGTATCATCTCCTCAATTGCTTGAGGTGTCTTAGGAGACTGTTCCTTAGACAAATGAATTCCATGACTGAAAGGTAAATTACCTTTCTTGGAATTCTGCATACCAAATCGCACAAGAATCTTGTCGATATAGGTTGCTTGAGATATTTCTAACAGTCGTTTCTTGCGATCCCGAATGATCTAGATCCCAAGACTTGCCTCTCCCAAATATTTCATTTAGAATTGGTTAGCTAGCTATATTTTCACATCCGATAATATATTTACATCATTCCCAATGAGTAAAATCTCATCAACGTATAACACACGGAAAACCACCATACCGTCAATGATGGCTGGTATACACAAGGCTCATCGTTGTTCTACTCAAAGTTATAAGATTTGATCGTAATATCAAACCTTATGTTCCAAGATCTAGGCGCTTGATTAAGCCCATAGATGGACCTTTGCAACTTGCAAACTTTTGGCTCTTGACTTTGGGTTATAAACCCCTCTGGTTGTACATATACATACTCTCATCAAAATTGCCATTCAAGAATATAGTTTTGACGTCCATTTGCCAAATCTCATAGTCATAATATGCGGCAATGGAAAGAAGAATCCCGATGGATTTAAGCATGGCTACTGGCGAGAAAGTCTATTTATAGTCAACTCCCTTTTTTTAGGTATAACCATTTGCCACTAGCCTAGCCTTGAAAGTCTGTATTTTCCCATCTATTCCTCTTTTTCTCTTACAGATCCACTTACAACCTATGGGTTTTACTCTATCAGGTTGGTCTACAAGTTCCCAGATTGAGTTAGAGTACATAGACTCCATCTCAAGGTTCATGTCTTTGAGCTATTCCTCTTTATCAGTATCATCTATTGCACTACGATAGGTCAATAGATCATCTATACCATCACAAGATGCAACAACTTGCACCTCTCCATTTCCTATATAGCGTTCAGGTTGTCTTACAATCCTCTCACTACGTCTAGGTGGTGTGGTATCCTGATAAACTAGCATCTAAATTTCAGTTGTTGAAGGTGCTATGTCTATGTCAACAGTTGACAATGGTTTACTGGCTGTACCATCAAGTACCACTTTACTTCGAGGTTTGAAATATCTCATATAATCCTCCTCAAGAAATGTAGCATTTTTCGACACAAATACTTTATTATCTTCTGGACTATAAAAGAATCCACCCCTAGTTTCCTTAGGATAGCCTACAAATAGACACGCATGTGAACGTGGTTCCAACTTAATAGTCTTATTCTTTAGCACATGTGCTGGACACCCCCATATATTAATATGTCGCAAACTAGCTTTATGACCATCCCACAACTCTAAGGGAGTCTTAAGAACAAACTTACAAGGAACTACATTCAGGATATACATTGCTGTTTCCAATGCATACCCCTAGAATGAACTAGGTAGAGTGCTATAACTAAACATTGATCTCATCATGTCTAGTAGGGTTTGATTTCTCCTTTTTGCAACATCATTTTATTGTGGTATTCCAAGTGCGGTGAGCTGTGAAATAATTCCATGCTCAACTAAGAATTCCTCGAAATCTCTATCAAGGTATTCACCTTCTTGATCTGATCGTAGAATTTTGATACTTTTACCTAACTGTTTCTCAACCTCAGCACGATATTCTTTGAACTTTTCAAATATATCTGACTTGTGTTGCATTAGGTAAACATACCCATATCTTGAATAATCATCAATGAAAGTGACGAAGTATTCATAACCACCTCGGGCCTTTACAATCATCGATCTGCAAACGTCCGTATGTATTAGCTTAAGTGGTTCTTTGGCTCTTTTTCTTTTTCCAGTAAAAGGTCTCTTAGTCATTTTACCGTCTAAATAGGATTCGTAGACAGGTAAAATATCAAGTTTTAACTGATTTAAAACTCCGTTCTTAATTAGTCTATCTGTCCGGTCAAGGTTAATGTGACCAAGTCTAAGGTGCCAAAGATATATGTCTCTTGAGGAATCTTTTGCCATTAGTTTTAGATCTTTCAATCTTAAACATTTCAGTATTAAACAGTGATTCATGCATTAACGGCCTTAATATATATAGATTACTCTCAGAGTTTCCTTTGCATATTTTTAATCAATTTCTATTAATAATAACTAATTTATTATCAAATGAAATAGAAAAATCATGTTACATTAGTTTTGTTACAGAAATCAAATTCCTACGAAAACCAGGAATACAAAGCACATCATTTAAACAAAAATAACTATTATTAAAGTTTAATCTGGAAACTCCCACTACTCTGGCTGAAACAGCATCCCATGTCCCAACTCTCATGGTAAATCTACCTTCAGCAAAGTCCCTCCATGAGTCAAGTAGTTGCAAAGAACTACAAACATGGTTAGTGACACCAGAATCAAAAATCCAAGCGGATTTATCATCCTCCACTAAAAGAGACTCAATGACAAGTAAATTGTATTTACCTGAGTTTTTCTTCTCTTTAAGCTCAGCAAGGTATTTCAGACAATTCCTTTTCCAATGCCCTTGTTGTTCACAATGGAAACATTTTCCTTTGGCATTGGTTCCTTAGAGCCTTTGTTTTTATCCATTTTCATTGGTTTTACCTTTGCCTTCCAATTTCCTTTCTTCTTCTTCTTTGCAGATTTAGAAGATTTGGTAACATTTTCCTCGACATTGGACCTAGAATGACCATTCATAACGGACTCGTAATTGGGGAGTTTATTGAGTAGTTGTGTCAACGTAAAAGTCAATTTTTCATAGAACAATTGATTTTAAACTGCAGGAAACACTTCGGAAGTATTTCCATGATCATTGTCACCTAGCTTTGCACATTGATACGTGCACCATGAGTTTCAGCCATATTAAGATGAGACATCATCCTTAACACATGGTCTCAGACTCATGTACTTTCTTTCATCCTCGCGGTCAATAGAGGCAATAGCCTCATGTTGAGCCCGATCCGAAGGCTGCCCAAACATGTTCTGTAATGACTGCATAATAATGATGATGTCGCCATACACTCATATTGTGCAAAAAGAACCTCAGACATGGATGCTATCAAATAGCTATGGGCTTTTTCATCGGATTTAATCCAATTGTTATAGGCATTACATGCAGCTCGGCCAGCATTAGTGCTGGCTTAGGAGGACATTCCTCCATTAGGAAAAACTTAAGGTCTTCGCAAACCAAGATAACATTCATGTCACTTTTCCATTTAACATAATTATCCCTAGTTAATTTTTCTTGTTGTTTGAGAATTGCGATAATTGCAGATGTCATGGCTGAAAAATAATAAACGCGTATTCAATCATTCCTTCATCGCATATTTGAATTGTCAAACATTTAGGCATAAAATTAAACATGATGCATGATCAATGAATTAGAAACCTAAAAGAATTACTATTCCACAGTTATCTATCATCCCAAAAATAAGTGTCGCCGTAGGGTAGGTCAAGTATTCGCATGATAGATTGAGACATTCTCAAGTGATTAATATATGTGAAATAACTCTTATTCCTATATTAATCAACTACCGTCATTTTGATCAAGGAAGCTTTGATTAATAACTTAATCATTCCTTTGTATGTGTGACCCATTATTTCAGAATCCTTGGACTTAACTAGTGAAGTGCCACAGTAGGGTAGGTCAAATCACCAAATACATCTAGAGTCCATATCCTCTCGGAATCCATACCTGATATTGACCTAATAAGGACACCATACATAGGGGACAGGAACAAAGCTGCTTCGAGGCGCCTATTGAATCTCACATTTTTGGATAACAATAGAGATCGCGGGATATATTGTATATATGCACCTCTCCCACTCACTATTTTGAAGTGTAAGGTTTCTATCTCACTAGTTTCTAATGTATTAAGATTATGATTGGCTAAAAATAAATCTTTATTAATACTAGTGGATTATTAGTGATCTAACAAATTTTAACTCTTCAAATTTTATTCACTAATCACGATTAGTCTCTACTAACTAATTAACTTAATTAAACTAATTTAATCAAGTTTTCTTAAGTGATCTAATCCATTTTAACTTTTAAAATATTAGTCCACTTATAGGTACTAAAATTTAGAATTCAACGAACGAACCAAATGTCATTAAACCATTTAATTGAAAAAATGACATTATTTATTCGAAAGGTACGTGGTATTGTATCCCGAGTGCAGACCAAATTACTGTCTATTCGGAATCGGCTATGGAATTTACGTCCGGGTTTCCATCCGATATATCAAGGAAAATAATGTACTCATAAGGTCCATTTGTATTTAAACTTGAATTCACAATTTTTAAACCTTTAAACCAATTAATCTTATTAATTCGTTTACATGCATCTTATATTCTTATTTAACTTTTAATTTTACGTAAAATCATATTTTATGACTAAAATATCATGCATGTTATTGTTAGGGTTGGTGCTCGGAGTGCCAATCCGAATCGTATTTATGTCTGATTCATAAATACAAGCGATTCAATTTTCCATAATATTACTAATTTAGATGGTAGCACCCTTGTCTTTTATACGCCTATTCGATCTAATTGCGATTAGATATCTTATTACGATTAGATCGAAACTGAATCTGGTTCAGTGATACGTGTATATTAGACAAAGACCATAGGATTTATAGTATAGTGCGCAGTTACGACGTAGTTTGTAATTAACATTGGGAAGTGCACTATTAGTTGTATATCCTTAAATAAAGTTCCTGGTCAAGATTTACTAACACGGGTCGGTTAGTAAAATCCGCTGAGACCAGTACATGTCGTATATCGTGACTTGGTCCGATGGTTTATCCCAGTGAACCATGAGTCTCGGGAGACTCGTATAGACATGTAGGTGTTTATTTGATAAGACACTGAACGACTCACAAAAGGTTTCCTAATATATGGTACACCAAGATCAATAGGAACCTTCTCGAGTTGAGCGAGCATAGTGGTCCTTTGACTTGAGATACCACTGTGGATATATGAGCTATCATCCACACTTTGATGGCAGTCACGTTAACGATCTAGTCATGATCAGACCTCTGCCTATCGTTGGGTGTGGACTGATGCTCATGATATCATGGGCGTATCAAGATAGGATCCGTCAGTCCTGTGTACATGGCATAGGCATCCAGCACGTGTTTACGATCTAGTAAATTCATGGCCGTGGTATAATATCGGAAACCAGTTCCAAGTGTTATTTCAAGATCGTAAATTGAAATTTGACTGTATTATACCGAACAGATTTGACGTTCTCATCTATATCTCAGGTATAATACGGATGGCCTATGACGGATGGATTATACGTATGCTATGACCTCGGTTTGTATAGTTTATCGAGATTATATGTGGTCGTCATAATCCATGAGTGGGTGGATTATGGACACGGAATTGGATTTCGTGATGGATAAACCTAAACTTAGGGAGTCCCGCAATATGAATTGTACTCATTGAGCACTTGGGCAACTCGATATGAATAATACAGATTATTCATAATACATAACCGGATTAAATGAGTTAATTCAGATCGTTTAATCGTTAAACGATAACACATGCAATTAGAGGATTTTGTCCGCTAATAATTATTGTGTGTTTGTATTTGATACGTAATACGATTAGATACACATTAATTATTCGTCAAATCAGATTTTGACACATGCCATTAAATATATGTATTTTTTATTTAATGTAAATAAAATACATATATATATAATAATAATTAATTGATTAAATTTTTCATAATTGTTATGAAAAATATTTAATTATTATTAGTTACACTTGTCATTAAATTAAAGGTTAAAGTGTCAAATTTGATTTGTCACTACTTTAACTTTATATTTAATTTATTTTAATAATTGTCATTTGTGATAATTGTTATCACACTTGTTTATTATTAATTGGAAAATTTGGCATGGCTTTTATTACACTTTTATTTGTCCAATTATGATTTACTAAAATAAAGTGCAAATGAAATATTTATTTGATTAATTTTTAAAGGATAAAAATGTCCTTAATCCTTGCTATAGTCGGTCATCTCCTCTTGTTTTTAAAGTGAATTTGTTCATTTACTTCCTTTGAACAACAGCAACCGAAACCCCTAAAAGCATATATCTTAAGTTTTGTTTAATCAAAACCAATGAGAAAACAAAGGAAAACTCAAAGAAAATGCTAGGAAACTGAAGATTAAAGGTAATCCTAAATTTTCTTGAGCTTGAAAATTTGTTTCTTATTTTATTGAGTTATTAATATGATTCTAGGGTTCCTTTGTTTCTTTAATTTGGGGCTTTTGGTTGTGGTGAATAGAGATGGAAGATTAGGCATGTGAGAAGTAGATATTGGGTGGAATTAATGTAATTTGCATCCAATTTGTTCAATTATTGAAGTGTTGATATTCTAGAGTTATTGATCCACTCTAAATAGCCTAGAATTGTTCTAGAGTTCTTCATTTTTGATGAATTTGGATTGGTGTTTGATTAATTTGATTAATCTCGGATAAAATTGGATTAAAGCATGAAAATTTGGTTAATTTACCTTATGGATCAGATCTGGAATTTTCAATATATATTGATGTATTTGATGTTAAATTAATGTTATGGATGCATTTTGGGAGTTGTCAAAATTGCCGGAAATTGTTTCCGACTTGGAATAAGCGAAAACGGTCAAAAACGGCGTTACCGGGTGGATTTTGAGCCAACCGGATGACGGCTGCCCAAACAGTGAATCTGTCACTATTCAGGCAGCCCATGAACTACCCTGACACTATTGGAGCTGACCTGGGCAGTTTTCATAAGTGTCGGGTAGTTGGTTCGGTCAAAAATACGTTTTAGGCCATTTTACGAAAAAAATGTTTTTGTAAAAGTTTCGCGAAGATTCAACTATGTTTATGTCAATATTTGATATTGAATAAATACTTTTAGGTGAAATATGAATAAATTATTCATATTAGATTTGAACAATTTATTTGGTATTTTGAAAAAGTTTTCAAATATGATTTCGCCCGACCCGCGCTTTTGCTACGCCCCATCACCCAAAACCCAAACAAAAATGGTATCAGAACGGGTCTGATGCTTCATCAATTACATTATTCATGCTTGATATTTGATATTTAATCCAATTTTAATGTTCGCACATGCTAGGAATCTAAATATGTTTCTTTACTTTTCAGTTCTACGTTAACAGAAAATATAATGGAAATTTAATAGTTAATTTTGTTATGTTTTCTAAAGTAGAATTGAAATGTTTAGGAAATGATTTAGATTAATTTTCTGCATATGATGTAGAGTGTAGCTTCCATAGGAAAATCCCTGCTTAGAAATATGGCCGTAAATTAACGTGTATTGGATACATGTTTCTTGGTCCGTCTTGTAAATATGGTTTATGGGTAACTTTCTATGGCTGCATCCAAGATCGTGCCAAACCAGTGAGGGTGTAGTTGATAGAATTTTATCCATAAATGTTGTATATTGATACTAGACAAATTCAAGTGAAAGTGGAAATCCTGAACGTGCCAAAACTGTCAGGACTACATCGGTAGCTTGAGTTTGTCATTGGCAAGTGTAGCCTTGATACGCCTCCCTGTGAACGTGCCAAAGTTGTCACAGCGAGAAACGATCAGGACCAAAACTAGGAGTCACTGGTGAGTGATTGACAAAGGGTTGTCTACCTAATGAATATACGTAGGCGAGATCGTGCCAAAGCTGTGAGTCAAAATATATTCATGGGATCCTACTCTCACTATGGAATTCGATTTAATTATTGAATTCCCGTTGTCCGTTGGGGATTACGGTATTACGTAAAGTAGTGGGAGACACTGCTGGGTTTAAAATCCATAACTTAAGCAGTGCATAATATTTTATGGAATTTACTGCTTTCGTTTTCCTTTATTCTATATTATTTATAGTTTTAAGCTTCTAATTCACTGCATAGCTTATTACTTGAATGAGTTTTCTGACTTTACTTATGGTTGCGTAGTTCTAGAATAGGTTCTAGAAAGACAGTAGATATTATCTCGAGATTGCTAGATTAGTTGAAACCATCGGGAACTGTTGTTCCGATTTTCTTTTGAAAATCAAGATGGTTTTTGACTTAGTTACTAAATCACGATAAGTAATCTAAATAGATATCTGCTTTAGGATATTTTTCTAGTTAGAATTTTTTCTTATGCAGTAAGAATTGACTTGAATAGTTCATGTCTCGATATTCTTGACTGGCATTAAGAAAACCCATTTAGTATTTTTTTATCTTTTAATGGCGTTTCTTAGCTTTAGTGACTTTTAGAAGTCACGTGTCTGACACAGTTTGTTAATCGATCATTTGCAACTATTGTGAATAATTGAATGTAAATTATAAAGCTTAAGAAAGAGATATACATATAGTTGTGTATAGAGTATATCGATTCTCGCAATAAGACGACTGTAGGTATTAGATTCAGGATCTCCCGTCTAGTTAATTAAAATAATGTTTAATGATTGTTTTGATATTTGATTTCAGAACTTGTGACTATTGGATAGTTACTTGTTCTGTATAAACAGTTCCTACATATTTTAATATGACTAGTAGTATCATTAATGAAAAGATAAACATTAAGAAAATGTTCGGTTAAATAAATAACTTAGGACTGTGCATTATGAGATTTTATCATAAAAGCATTAGATGCTTATTCCTTATGGTAAATGATGGTCTGATACGAGTTCACATCATATATCCTTATCTGTTTAATGAATATTGTATTCAGGAAGTGATTAAATCTTATTTAACCGATGATTGTTATTGGACCACATATTTATTAAACTAATGCTTTGGAAGTATGTAGTTTGATGAATTGGAAATTTCCTTAGATAGTTTTTTTTTTGCTTCGTAACTCAGTTGATGAATTATTATGACTTTGTTAGGGATATGCCCTATACCCAACTTGTGGACGGGCTATATATACATGTTTTTGTAATATTTTCATTAATTAATAAAATGGCAATTTTTATCATCAAACACTGTAATAAAGCCATTGGAGTAATAAGATGATGGCTTCCACGCCTTATGAGAATCATTACTCTTAAACGTTCCTAGTCATAGTTTTGTGAATAATCTGGGCATTCACAATATGGAGAGACTAGCATGATGATATGATCCACCCTTAAGTGGGGTAGCCGATCTCATAGGCTACTAGCGGAGATCCGTCCGCTTGGTGTATCACATGGATGCATAAGTTGCTCGTGTCCATCGAACTGACCGCCGAAAGTTTTCACATTGAGTATTTATCCCATGTGTCTGTGAGAACATTCATGTATTGATTGTATGACTAGTCCTTAGACTTGAGGTCTTTATAATCTTATGTGTGGATCAAATAACTTTGACATTCTCCTTCCCCGGTTCAAAATATCCGGTCATAAGGGTATGACTGGGTCATTTGTTGAAACACATGAAGTTTGTAAAGATACAACAGAGAATCGCCACTCTCTCGGATAATATTTTCTTACAATAGTAGTATTCCAGTTCGCGGGTTGATATGTGTGATCAGTGCTTGAGACTGTGGCCGCAGCGGAAGAATCATATGAGATTCTTGGGTTAGCACGATTCATGACACTATCAACATCATACCTTTGATTATATGGGTAGACACTTTCCGTACCCTAGGTCAAATGGTGGGGATAAGTGAGACGAGGGACCGTATCATATGTAAATCTCATACAGAATGGGTATATATCTTTCCTTCTCATTTGGGGGCCTTGGCATGTTGCTAGATGTCAACCTTGATCATTGAAATTGAACGACCATCTGATCGGAGGATAATTTATGTTCGATTAAATTATCACGATTCATGGCATGTCCAACTTGAGGGGAACCCAAAAGGTCACACACAACAAAGTTGAAATCAATGGTTAACAGTGCACAATACAAATTTAACAGCATATATGATTGTTGTAGGAATTGTTCATAAATGGTTCAATGTGTTTAATTATTGAACAGATCATTTATGAGGTTCCATAGTGGCTTAGGGATTGGTGAATGACGATAGGGGCACTTTGGGAATTGGAATAAATAAATAAATAAATAAAAAGGGGGCGAAGATGCGCCTCTTCCCCTTTTTTATTATTATTTTATTTATTTGTTATTTATTTTGAATTCCAATTCGGCCCAAACTCTTATTAGGGTTTTATAATCTCATTAAACCAATAAATTAAGATCTAATGGCTAAGATTAAATTAGCATTTATCCCACATCGGATTCTTAATTAATTTTGTTGTCTTTGGAGCACCTATATAAACCCAAAGAATTCTTTACAAATTTTTACACCAAAAACCTTTCATATCTTGGGTTTATATAAGTGAGCAACTCTAAAGTTTAAAGAGTAAGCCACTGATTTTGAGGATCCTGAAGTCTAATTGACTAGAGGAACCTCAAGTTAAAAGTTTTGAGGTATTTGCCTAGGCTAGCACCAAGGGCAAAATACCTGTGCACTCAAGGCGTAGTCTTGCCGTTGAATTTTGGCTTTGGTGTGTGCACCTTTGGAGGCCACACACTTTGGGAGGCTCTTTGGAACGTGGAAGAGATTGCTGATTTCGAGAAAAGCTTGTAGATTGGAAGGTGGACTGGAGGAGTCTTCGGTTCAAGTAAGTCATTTTCTTTCTTTATTTTAATTAGAGTTCTTATGATAGTTAGCATGTTTAGGTTTATGTTCTTTGCATGTTTTTATGAGTTTTTATGCTTAGAATATATATAGTAACATGCCTAGGCTTGTAGAATAATCAAAACAAATGGGTCTTGGGCATAGGGATAGCGGCATCATAATAATTTTTCTTAATTTTCCGCTGCGCACTCGCGGCCGCTTCCCAACAGTGGTATCAGAGTGTTGTTTGTTTTTATTAGTTCTCTCTCATTTGAACTCGAAATTGGGTGTGTAAAAGCTCGTTGGAAAGCTAACATCCTGAAATTAATTTTAGGCACAATTTTTGCATGATTTGGTTAAGATTTGAATTGTGAAATTGCATTTAAAGTTCACGCATCTGTAAAAAAACATGAATAGTAACGTGAATAGTAAAATTATTATAATAAAATAAAATGCAATATCATAATTAAATATTAATCAAAGTTATTTAATGCCTAAAATAATTCCAACATATTAAAACTCATATGCTTGATGATTCTATGTATGATTAGAATTGGCATGATTATTTTAGGGTGCAAGCATCTAGAGGCTTTCTAAGGAAATATAGAGTGTATTGTTTATCCCTTAGCTAAGTAATTATTTCGTGATGAACTTAGAGATTTATTACCTTTAAGGCTAATAAATATAAATCACTTGTTTATAATAAAAGACATTATAAAAGATACAAGTGGGGTGGGACCAAGGCGTTAATAAAACTTTCCAAACTAAAGTTAATTTAACCAAAGGTATTACTAGAGTTTGATAATGATTTGGTGTCTTTCTTCACTGACTACCTTTTTATAGCCAAAAGGAAAAGCTGTGAAGACATCTAGATAATCATTTACTCAAAGCTTACCTTAAATCATATTTAAAGTGTTGGACTAATTTGGAGGATCTATTGTTTATTCCTGTCACCAAGGCAATAAGAGCCTAAGAGGTAAGGGTATTTAAGAGAGTTCGCTTCACCCTCCCTCTGGGGAATTTTCAATGGAGGAATCCATTTGACAATTATTCACTTAAACTTGCTAAAATCCTCAATAATAATTTAAGTCTAAAATTTGCCTGCCATTGTAAAGTATAGACCCAAAGGGCTTAAACCGTATTGGCAGGACTAGGCTTTACCAGACTGACCAATACCAATTTGTCCCTAAATAGTACTATTGACAATGGTTTGACTATTCTGAGTCATAAGACGCAGCGACATTTAGGCGTGGTCTTATAACTTAGTGGCAAAGATTGGGTGTCCACAAGGACTAGCATAAGCTATGACATGTTTGATTGCCCAACCCAATGATTAAGGAATTGTGATTTATATCATAAATTTGTTGAGAACCTACCTAATTATCATATTTTATAACGCCTGGCCCTAATCGGAGTTATGAAATGATGATAATGGGATCTTTGCCCACAAAAAATCCATCATATTGGGGTTGATGCGATTTGCTTAAAATTTTAAAACAATTGAGTGGAAGCAACTTTATAATATTAAAAGTCCATGTTATTATGAAAAATTAATGAAAACATATTCCTAATTTTAACATTCTCTCTTAACAGGTGGGTTAAAATATTTTACAAACATTCAAATAGCAATCAGAGTATCACTTCGTTCCATCCTTGATAAGCATAAGCTCAAATGGGACAACTACAATGACTGGTTTAGAAACCTTAAAATTATCTTACGACAAGAAAAGATTTCTATGTTCTTGAAAGACCATTTCCCCATGAACCCGCAGAAGATGCTGACCAAAATACATTTGATGCTTGGAAGAAACACGTCGATGATGATGAGCAAGCAGTTTTCATAATGCTTGGCTCAATGTCGGACAAACTTCAGAAAGCTCACGAAGATATGGATGCTCAAAACATCATCTTTCACTTGAAGGAGTTGTATGCAACTTCCATTCATACCATGAGATTCCAAGTGTCATGTGCCTTATTCCAAACAAGGTATAAAGAAGGATCTGTTAGTGGACATGTGTTTAAGATGATTGGCCACATTGAAAAATTGGCCAACCTCGGGTTCATCATGGATCATAAGATAGGTCACGATATAATTCTTCAGTCCTTACCAAAAGACTTCTCTAACTTCATCTGTCTGATAAAAAAGCTACTTTAGCAGAATTGCACAATCTGATAAAGCAAGCAGAGAATGACTTGAAACCTGAGCTTAAAACCTCCGTCATGCTTACGGGTACGGACCTGAAGCCACGAGGCCCAAAGAAAAATAAGGGCAAGGCTAAGGATGAATGTTATATTTATTTCAATGAAATAAAATATGGAGATGGTATTTTGAATAATGGTATCTATGTCTTACAAACTAACAAAGGATATTCAACCTCTAATATATACAACGTTAACTCAAATAATCTCAATGAATCACTTTTATGGAACAGTCGCTTAGGTCATATCAATGAAACAAGATTAACTAAGATGTATAAGGATGGGTATTTCAGACCCTTCAAATATGAACCTTATGGAACTTGTGAGTCTTGTTTACTTAGTAAAATGACCAAATTAACCCTTCAAAATGGGTATGTGTACCTTATGCGGTACAAATCTGAAGCCTTTGAGAAATTCAAAGACTTCAAAGCTGAAGTAGAAAACCAGTTTAATAAAAGTATTAAGTCACTAAGGTCTGACCGAGGTGGTGAATACTTAAGCTGCGAATTTTAAGATTACTTGAGAGAAAATGACATTGTTTCACAGTGGACTCCTCCGGGAACTCCACAGCATAATGGGGTCTTCGAAAGGAGAAATCAGACATTATTAGATATGGTCCGATCAATGATGCCAGGCACGGATCTACCTCTTTCGTTTGGGGTCTTGCTTTAGAAACTGCAACACTACTACTAAACCAAGTTCCTTCCAAGACTGTTAGTCAAACACCATATGAGTTATGGTCTGGGAAACGTCCTAGTCTTAGTTATCTAAGAGTTTGGGGATGTGACGCATATGTTAAGCTCACATAAACTAATAAATTGGATGATAGGGCATTTAAATGTAAGTTTGTAGGATATGCCTTGAACTCAAGAGCATAAGTGTTCTACGTCCCAAATGAACAAAGAACATTTGTCTTACGAAATGCTAAATTTCTAGAGAATGAATTCCTTCTCAAGAAATATAGTGGGAGTAGACTTGACCTCGATGAGGTACGAAAAGAACAAACTAACATAGAACTAAACCCCAGGCCCCTCAAAAGAGCAGCGACAGAACAACCACAAGGAAAGATATGAGCCTGAAAGATATGGTTTCCATATCGATGAGGAACATGATCAGGTCATTGATAATGACGATCCCACCAGTTATGACGAAGCAATGCATGACATTGATTCAGTCAAGTGGCTTGAGGCCATGAAATCCGAAATAGACTTTATGTATCAGAATCAAGTCTGGGACTTGGTGGATGCACCTGAAGGGATAAAACCCATAGGCTGCAAGTGGATTTACAAGTGTAAAACTGATGTAGAAGGCAACATCCAAACCTATAAGGCTAGGTTGGTGGCGAAAGGTTATAGACAAATCCAAGGAATTGACTATGACGAAACCTTCTCGCTTGTTGCAATGATAAAGTCCATTCAAATTTTACTGGCACTAGCCGCACAGTTTGATTATGAGATTTGGCAGATGGATGTAAAAACAGCTTTCCTTAATGGAAACCTTGTAGAGGAAGTCTATATGACACAACCTAAGGGGTTTGCATCTAAGGATGATCATAATAAAGTATGCAAGCTTAAACGATCCATTGATGGACTCAAGCAAGCCTTCAGAAGTTGGAATATATGATTTGATGAGACAATCAAAGAATTTGATTTCATCAAAAATGTAGATGAGCCTTGTGTTTACAGAAAAAGTAGTGGGGGTGTTGTTGTATTTCTTGTATTATATGTCGATGACATATTAATCATCGGGAATGATATTCCCATGATGCAAGCCACCAAGCAATGGTTATCTCAGAATTTCTCCATGAAAGATTTGGGAGAAGCAGCCTACTGCCTCGACATTAAGACCTATCGTAATAGATCTAAGAGGTTGTTAGGACTTTCTCAATCTACATACATAGATAAAGTTTTGAAAAGATTCAAAATGGAAGATTCCAAAAGAGGTAATTTACCTACTTGTCATGGAATCAAATTATCTAAAGAGCAATGTCCAAATACTCCTTCAGATAGAGAGTGTATAAGTATGATCCCTTATGCTTCATCAATAGGATCGATCATGTACGCCATGCTATGTACAAGACCTGATGTCTCTTATACTCTTAGCATAACTAGCAGATATCAGGCAAATCCTGGTGAGCAAAACTGGTCAGCTGTCAAAACAATCCTCAAGTATCTGAGAAGAACTAAGGATGTGTTTTTGACATACGGAGATTGTTCTGAGATGAAAGTCATTGGTTACCGTGATGCGAGCTTTCAGGCCGATAGGGATGACAGCAGATCGCAAATAGGATATCTGTTTACTTTGAATGGCGGTGCTGTCAGTTGGAAAAGCTCAAAGTAGTCAACTACATCGGACTCCACCACTGAAGCCGAGTATATTGCAGCATCTGAGGCAGCTAAAGAAGCAGTCTGGATAAAGAAGTTCATCACGAAGCTGGAAGTGCTTCCCGCGATAAAGAATGGCGTCACGATGTATTGTGACAACACGGGCGCCATTGCTCAATCAAAGGAACCAAGGTCCCACCAGAAATCCAAGCATGTACTCAGGTGATTTCATCTCATTAGTGAGAGTTTTGAGAGAAAAGAAGTTATTATAGAGTGAATACCCACAAAAGATAATCTTGCAGATTCTCTGACTAAAGGGCTGACTCAACAAAAGCATGATAGGCACACCCGAGAGTATGGTGTCCAGATTCATATGAGTTGGTTATAGTGCAAGTGGGAGATTATTAGGGATATGCCCTATACCCAACTTGTGGATGGGCTATATGTACATGTATTTGTAATATTTTCATTAATTAATAAATTGACAATCTTTATTATACGTGTCTTACATAACTTATATGAATCATCAAACACTGTAATAAAGCCCTTGAAGTAATAAGATGATGGCTTCCACGCCTTATGAGAATCATTGCTCTTAAACGTTCATAGTTATAGTTTTGTGAATAATATGGGCGTTCACAAAATGGAGAGACTAGCATGATGATATGATCCGCCCTTAAGTGGGGTAGCCAATCTCATAGGCTACTAGTGGAGATCCGTCCTCTTGGTGTATCACATGGATGCATGAGTTGTTCGTGTCCATCGAACTGACCGCCGAAAGTTTTCACATGGAGTGTTTATCCCATGTGTCTGTGAGAACTTTCATATATTGATTGCATGACTAGTCCTTAGACTTGAGGTCTTTACAATTATATGTGTGGATCAAATAACTTTGACATTCTCATTCCCCGGTTCAAAAATATCCGGTCATAAGGTTATGACTGGGTCATTTGTTGAAACACATGAAGTTTGTAAAGATACAACAGAGAATCGCCACTCTCTCGAATAATATTTTCTTACAAGAGTAATATTCCAGTTCGCGAGTTGATATGTGTGATCATTGCTTGAGACTGTGGCCGCAGCGGAAGAATCATGTGAGATTCTTGGGTTAGAACGATCCATGACACTATCAACATCATACATTTGACTATATGGGTAGACATTTTCTGTACCCTAGGTCAAACGATGGGGATACAGTGAGACGAGGGACCGTATCATATGTAAATCACATACAGAATGGGTATATATCTTTCCTTCTCATTTGGGGGCCTTGGCATGTTGTAGATGTAAACCTTGGTCATTGAAATCGAACGACCATCTGATTGGAGGATAATTTATGTTCAATTAAATTATCACGATTCATTTCATGTCCAACTTAAGGGGAACCCAAAAGGTCACACACAACAAAGTTGAAATCAATGGTTAACAGTGCACAGTACAAATTTAACAGCATATATGATTGCTGTAGGAATTGTTCATAAATGGTTCAATATGTTTAATTATTGAACAGATCATTTATAAGGTTCCATAATGTCTTAGGGATTGGTGAATGACGATAGGGGCACTTTGGGAATTGGAATAAATAAATAAATAAATAAAGGGCGCAGATGCGCCTCCTCCCTTTTTTTATTATTATTTTATTTATTTGTTATTTATTTTGAATTCCAATTCAGCCCAAACTCTTATTATGGTTTTATAATCTCTTTAAACTAATAAATTAAGATCCAATGGCTAAGATTAAATTGGCATTTATCCCACATCAGATTCTTAATTAATTTTGTTGTCTTTGGAGCACCTATATAAACCCAAAGAATTCTTTACAAATTTTTACACCAAAAACCTTTCATATATTGGGTTGATATAAGTGGGCAACTCTAAAGTTTAAAGAGTGAGCCACTGATTTTGAGGATCCTTAAGTCTAATTGACTAGAGGAACCTCAATTTAAAAGTTTTGAGGTATTTGCCTAGGCTAGCACCAAGGGCAAAATACACGTGCACTCAAGGCGTAGTCTTGCCATTGAGTTTTGACTTTGGTGTGTGCACCTTTGGAGGCCACACACTTGGGTGGCTCTTTGGAACGTGGAAGAGCTTGCTGAGTTCAAGTAAAACTTGTAGATTGGAGGGTATACTGGAGGAGTCTTCGGTTCAAGTAAGTCCATTTCTTTCTTTATTTTAATTAGAGTTCTTATGATAGTTAGCATGTTTAGGTTATATTTTTTGCATGTTTTTATGAGTTTTTATGCTTAGAATATATATAGTAACTTGCCTAGGCTTGTAGAATAATCAAAACAAATGGGTCTTGGGCATAGGGATAGCGGCATCATAATAATTTTTCTTAATTTTCCGCTGCGCACTCGCGGCCGCTTCCCAACAGACTTAGTTACGTGTTTCTAATAAAGAACATGTTGAACGTCTTGAATTGTTCAAGAACTGTCAATATGTTTCCAATGAAACGTGGATAGAATATTTTTGAATGGTTCAGGGATATTCTATTTGTAGTGTTGAAAAACTGCATTTTAGAAATTCATTGCGCGTCTTTTATTTGATTTGATCTAACGCATGAATTTAAGGTAATTAGTTCTTTAGTTATTTAATGAATATGATTCTTACTCAGTATTAAACTTCTGCGATTCCATTGTAATGGAATTGGTCAGTGGGAGTTATCGAATCTTATATGATTTGATTCGATGATATTGAGTGTTACCGAATTGGTTTTCAATACTCTTGGGGTTATGCTCCATTCACACCAATTCATCTTTTTAATAAAAGTTCCATTTGTTTCTACAGTTACATATATGATATGTATAATATAAAATTTGAATCTTGAAAAGTTTAAGATTTGAGACTTTCTTTTGTATAATTGTTATATAATTGAAAGTACTTGTGCCTCGGAGGTACGAGTGATAGGTTTATCATTTATTCTATTCAATGGAATATTGTATTCTATTTGATAAAAATATATTTTCTACGATCCCGAGTAATAAAATTATTTTATTACTTGGTAGGTTGACATTCGATGTTGACGATTGTAGAAAGGACTTAACTTAGTGAAGTCGAATGTGATAATGATAAACTCTGATGGAACTACGTAGTTAATAAGATGAAAAGACCATTAGAAAACTGTCGTATAAGTCCTATAAGATGTCAGAATCATTTATAAAGTATATGATACTTAATGGTTCTGATGTTTTCTTATCGAAGAAAATTATCGTATAACTTATCGTGGGAGCGATATTTGATATCGACTTCGGCATTTAGCATTGAACCATAGATCTGAGATTGTTCATGGCTTACTATGATCAATTTTTGAACTTGATTAAGCTTTCGTTATGAATAGTTCATAAATTATGCAAATTATTTACGCAGCAAAAGTGAAATGAGCTCGATAAATGTTTGACCTTTATAGTATGACAGTGAGAAAGTTATACTCAGTAGTCTATTGTAGATTCTGAGGAAGCTTGTCTTTTGTTGCACCGATTGAACAATAAAAGATATATTGGTTAATGTCGATATTAAACTATGTATTTTGGCTAAAGAATGCAAAGTGGCGTTCTTGAGTGATTTCTTCGAATGAAAGGTCCGTCGTGATTTCTTAGTTTGAAGAGTTCATTCTAGAATGGCCCTGGAGTTTGTATTCTGCTAAGATCACAGTTTGATATACTCCTATAGTAGACTCAGATGAGCTTTCCGGAAATTCATGTTCTCTGACTTTGATATCAGTCAGATTGTCTGGTTTTATCGAAGTATAGAGAATACATATTTGTCAGTGGGGTCAGTGGGAGCGTACAAATTTCTTTCTAGTATTATATATTTTAAGTCTTCTTTTCTCCGTGTTTGCAGTGGGAGTAGTCTCTGTTATATTTGATATATAAAATTTTATATATGATATAAAACTGAGAGACTTGTGAGATACTCTTATTAGTCGCGTATTGGATATGATCTAATAAAAGGACAGAGTAAGACTATATGTATGACAGTTAGTATAACTGTTTGACAATTAACGTGTCTTTATGTATATAGTATTCATCTTTTGTAAAGGATGATTCCTTTATCGAAAGAAAGATTGATTGGAATTTCTAGTCAATCTTATGCATCATAAGATGATGGCGTGATGAATACTATATTATGTGCGATTATAGATATCAATTTAATCGTAATTGTTACGAGTTATTTTGATATGCATCCTATGATGAGTCTAGAAACATGTTCTTTGTGATATTTGAGATATTAAGAACGAGTTTCTTATACATGGAGAATTTAGTCAGCAACCATAAGGTCAGATTAGTTTTGATTCTAATTATGAAATTAGATGTTCTATGTCATATAAAGTGAGAAAAGATGCAGTGGGAGTGTCACCGTTGATTCTACTAAACTAGCGGAATCAGTTGCAACTTATGAAGTATTAACTTATGAAGTTTCATATGAACCTTATAGATTAGAAGTTTTGATATTAGTATAGTGTTTGCGGTTGTCTCAAAGTATTTGGATTTGATTTCTAAATACATAGATAACTCAGTAGCTATAGCACAATACTGATATAGCGTCTAAGTCATATTGATGTGGGATTTGGATTCTGCAAAATATGAATGATGTTGTTTAAGAAAAACGGTTGAGTTTGTTTATAGGACTCGATTTATTAAAGCGGGCTTACTTGTTGTTGCCTACCTCCTGAGTGCTGGCGAGCTCTTGAGGGCCATGAGTATATGATACATATTGAGATATGTATAGGATACCATGGATTGGCACTAGACCAAGTGGGAGAAATTGTTAGGGTTGGTGCTCGGAGTGTCAATCTGGATCGTATTTATGTCTGATTCATAAATACGAGCGATTCAATTTTCCATAATTTTACTAATTTAGATGGTAGCACCCTTGTCTTTTATACACCTATTCGATCTAATTGTGATTAGATATCTGATTACGATTAGATTGAAGCTAAATATAGTTCAGTGATTCGTGTATATTAGACAAAGACCCTATGATTTACAATATAGTGCGCAGTTACAACGTAGTTTGTAATTGACATTGGGAAGCGCACTATTAGTTGTATATCCTTAAATAAAGTTCCTGGTCAAGATTTCCTAACACGGGTCGGTTAGTAAAATCCGTTGAGACCAGTACATGTCGTATATCGTGACTTGGTCTGATGGTTTATCCTAGTGAACCATAAGTGTCGGGAGACTAATATAGACATGTAGGTGTTTATTTTATAAATCACTGAACGACTCACGGCAGGTTTCCTAATAAATGGTAAACCAACGTCAATAGGAACCTTCTCGAGTTGAGCGAGCATAGTGGTCCTTCAACTTGAGATACCACTGTGGATATATGAGCTATCCTCCACACTTTGATGACAGTCACGTCAATGATCTAGTCATGATCAGACCTCCGCTTGTTCGTTGGGTGTGGACTGATGCTCATGATATCCTGTGCGTATCAAGATAGGATCCGTTAGTCCTGTGTACAGGGCAAAGGCATCCAGCACGTGTTTATGATCTAGTAAATCCATGGTCGTGGTTGACCGGTGCGTAATCACACGCGTATAACGCAAGCTCACATTTCGTTCAAGTAGTATAAAAATATCGATCCCACGATGACCTAATTCCTACTGTTGTTATTAATTGTTGATACTATTTATTTACAAGTATCTAATTAAGAGAGAAGAGAATGATTGCTTTTGGTTGGTTGAATGTGGATTTACTTAAATAAAATAAACAAAAGAAAATACTAAGAAAAATAAATAAAAGACACAAAGATCTAGGGTTGTGATTCCACACAATATTATCCTAAAGATGAATTGATTCTCTTATATATGTGTAATAAGTCAGTTTTCTAACCTAGAACACGAAGATATGCAAAAGCCTATGTCGATGGTCAGACGCAAATACCCAAATAACCCAATTAATCATATATCTATGTTAACCAAGTTACCTGAATTCATTAAGTTCAAGTTCCAAAAGTGGCTACCCCCGCCCGACAGGTATATGTCTATCATGTAAGGAAATCTATTAAAGGGTTATCTATCCTCAAGGAAGATCGTGGGCTATCGAATCTAAGGCTGAAACCTAAAATCTCTTCGTCAAGTTCATTTTAAGTTTGCCAAATCAATCTTATTAATGGCCAATTAACAAGAAGCATTAAGCTTAAGACTCAATAAACAAACTAAAGAATTGCCCATAAAAAGAAAATCAATTATTAAGTGTATGGATATTGTGTTTTATCACTTCCCTAGAATAAAAATAAAATGATGGGGGTTGGGGGATCCACCTTTACTATTTCTAATTTAGAAATCTCTTTTACTATAATATAGAATTTATCAGTGATCTTACCAACTAGCCATATAGGCGGTATCCTCATTAAGTCAGATTTTAATTAAGTTCGACCGATCATAAAGGCGGTATCAATATTTGTCCATAAACCAGCCATATAGGTGGTAATCATCTGTCACATAAAGACCGGCTATATATGCGGTGTCACATTATGTCAAATAAATAAAACCAGCCATTAAAGCGGTATAACCTTTTATGTTAAATTATAATTTTCCATATTATAATTAAGGGAGATTAATCTAAACTAAAATAATAAAAGCTTCACCCTTCCCCCAGCGCAAATTTAACTACTAAACATAAAAGAAAAGAAAAGAAAAGAAACTACTACTATTACTGAAAATAAAAATGCATAAATTAAATTACAAAAAATAAACAAACAAGATGCAATCCTTAAATTCCTTACAAAAACCTAAGGAAAGCATGAGAATTACAAATGAAATGGTTTGGTATTTATAGGAAAATCTAAAGGCTTCAACCAATTTCTCTACCAATTGCTCCACCAAACACTCCACTAAATACTCCACAAAATCCTCCACCAAACACTCCACCAAACATGCCACAAGAAACTCCACAAAACACTCCACCAAACATGCAAGCAGGTTTTGTGGAAGTTTGAAAATTGTAAATTATCATTTTCCATTTTTTTATTTTTTGATAATGACTTTAGTAATTATACAAAACACATTGGAATATTCGTTAATTTCAATCTTCCAAAATTCAGAATTAGAAATATTTAAATCATCAAAGTTGTAGAGCTTTGTGTCTTCTTTAATATGGCACTTGAATCAGCTCAATCAGATATCGGATGAAAACGTTATGGCCAACATACCAAACTTACGGAAAATTGGAATTTAAGACTGCACTTCGTGATGCGTACAGTAATTTTTGTTTTTGACCTTTTTTGCTTCGGATTTCATCGTTTTAGCCCCGAGTTGATTCCATTAAGTCCCAATATTATTTTTATCTGCAAAATAAATAAAAACATATCAAAATGTTCATAAAACTCGAGAAATTATACAAAATATTAGGTTAAATGAGAGGGAAATAGTGATATAATTACCACTCATCAGTGGTATAACTTCGGAAACCAGTTCCGAGTGTTATTTCGAGATCATAAATCAAAATTCGACTGTATTATACCGAACGGATTTGACATTCTCATCTATATCTCAGGTATAATACGGATGGCCTGTGACAGATGGATTATACGTATGCTATGACCTCGGTTTGTATAGTTAGCGAGATTATCCGTGGTCGTCATAATCCATGAGTGGGTGGATTATGGACATGAAATTGGATTTCGTGACGGATAAACCTAAATTTAGGGATTCCCACAATATGAATTGTACTCATTGAGCACTTGGGCAACTCGATATGAATAATACGAATTATTCATAATACTTCACCGGATTAAATGAGTTAATTCGGATCGTTTAATCGTTAAACAATAATACATGCAATCAGGGGATTTTGTCCGCTAATAATTATTGTGTATTTGTATTTGATACATAATACGATTAGATACACATTAATTATTCATCAAATGAGATTTTGACACATGTCATTAAATATATGTATTTGTTATTAAATGTAAAATAAAATACATATAAATATAATAATAATTAATTGATTAAATTTTTCATAATTGTTATGAAATATATTTAATTATTATTAGTTACACTTGTCATTAAATTAAAGGTTAAAGTGTCAAATTTGATTTGTCACCACTCTAACTTTATATTTAATTTATTTTAGTAATTGTCATTTGTGATAATTGTTATCACACTTGTTTATTATTAATTGGAACATTTGGCATGACTTTTATTTGTCCAACTATGATTGGCTAAAATAAAGTGAAAATGGAATATTAATTTGAATAATTTTTAAAGGACAAAAATGCCCTTAATCCTTGCTATAGTCGGTCAGCTCCTCTTGTTTTTAAAGTGATTTTTTTTCATTTGCTTCCTTTGAACAACAGCAGCCGAAACCCCTAAAAGCATATATCTTAAGTTTTGTTTGATCAAAACCAAGGAGAAAACAAAGGAAAACTCAAAGAAAATGCTTAGGAAATTGAAGATTAAAGGTAATCCTAAATTTTCTTGAGCTTGAAAATTTGTTTCTTGTTTTCTTGAGTTATTAATATGATTCTAGGGTTCCTTTGTTTCTTTAATTTGGGGCTTTTGATTGTGGTGAATGGAGATGGAAGATTAGGCATGTGTGAAGTAGATATTGGATGGAATTAATGTAATTTACATCCAATTTGTTCAATTGTTGAAGTGTTGTCATTCTAAAGTTATTGATCCACTCTAAATAGCCTAGAATTGTTCTAGATTTCTTTATTTGTGGTAACTTTGGATTGGTGTTTGATTAATTTGATTAATCTCGGATAAAATTGGATTAAAGCATGAAAATTTGGTTAATTTACCTTCTGGATCAGATCTGGAATTTTGAGTGTATATATTGATGTATTTGATGTTAAATTAATGTTATGGATGCATTTTGGGAGTTGTCAAAATTACCGGAAATTGTTTCCGACTTGAAATAAGCGAAAACGGTCAAAAACGGCGTTACCGGGTGGATTTTGAGCCAACCGGGTGACGGCTGCCCAAACAGTGAATCTGTCACTGTTCGGGCAGCCCATGAACTGCCCCGAAACTATTGGAGCTGACCTGGGTAGTTTCCATAAGTGTCGGGTAGTTGGTTCGGTCAAAAACACGTTTTAGACCATTTTGCGGAAAAACGTTTTCGTAAAAGTTTCGCGAAGATTCAACTGTGTTTATGTCAATATTTGATATTGAATAAATAGGTTTAGGTGAAATATGAATAAATTATTCATATTAGATATTGAATAATTTATTTGGTATTTTAAAAAAGTTTTAAAATACGATTTCGCCCGACCCGCGCTTCCGCTGCGCCCCATCGCCCAAAACCCCAACAGTTATGGCATGTGAAAATACAAGAGTAGGTACTCTAGGCTATATGACATGTTGATAAACATTTTATAACATACATATTTCCCAGGCTGGGGGTCGCGACTCCCACTAGTGGCGTCCCAACGCGTAGAATTCCAGTAGCTGAAATTGTTTCAGCTATGCGTTGCAATGCGATCGAGGCAATAGCCTTCAATGGCTCCGCATATGCAGCGCATCGCGACGCGCGGAGTTTGGCTTCGCGACGCAACCTATTTTCCAGGGCTGGAAATTGTAAAAACATACGCATAACAAATTGCGTTGACCGAGCTCTTACTTTTCTATACTAATCTAATTAGTACAATAAATCCAAGGCATCCATTGGTCTTCAAATCTTGCTCCATTGTGTGTTATTGAGTTCTTCGCGGAATTTCTACGTCATAAGTCCTTCGTGGCATCGGCTCCTCCAAGTTACAAATAGGGTTACATAATGGACTTATTACAAAGGAAATGAACTTACAACACTTGAAAGAATATGACCTTATTGTATTACATTCCCAATACTAAAAAATAAGAGCCGGAAAAAATTAACGATCAACGTAATACATTCATCACATGAATCAAAGTAAACATTCATCACATGAACATTCAAACCATTCATCTCATTAATCTAATTGTGTCTACTCATCACAACATGCATTCTAATAATCTATATCTCATATAAATTATTAAAACTTAAAACTTTAAAGGAGAAAGGTTAAAAATACTTTTCAACCTTAAGCTCTCAGATACAAATTGTAGGTAACGTCTTTTCCTTAGCGCAACAGAAGTTGCTATTGTGGGCAACGGCTCCGGTATGAATCTTTAATAATTTCTTTGCCTTCTCTGTTGTTGAATACGAACTCCAGCAACCACTTGACGAATTTCCTTTGATGTCCAACGCTTGGATCAACCACCCGATCTTTCGAACCATGTCTCGAAACCAACAAACCAAAGTGTGGGCTTCACTCACAAAAATCTATCTCTTAAACTTTTTAGAGAATTATCAAAACTCTAAACAATTTAGAGAAATGATGTTGTCACAAATTCTTTTTGGCTTTGAGAAAAATATGATGAAGAAGATCAAGTATCTTGTTCACTCTTGTTTTTCTTTCTAATCTCAACAATTGAGAAATATGAATTTTCTCTCTACCTTACTCACAAATTTTGTGAATGTTTTTGCTCTCTCTTGAATTTCTTTTCAAAAATGCTAAGTATGAATTCCAAAACCAATCCACCAATATCCACTCACTCTTTTTGAATAGCAAACACACTTGAGTGGAGTGTCAACCAAATCAATGAGCTAATTAACAAAAACTTGGTGGATGATTTGGCAAACCATTAAGGTTTGTCTTGATAATGCATTTACCATTATCAAATAATGATGTCATAATTATCTCATAATGCATTATTAATTATGATGTAATAATTATCTCATAATTATTGTTTGATTATCTCATAATCAAAAATATTAGAAAACATAATATTAAATTAATTTAATATTATTTTCATTTGTGACAAAAATATTATTAATCATATTAATAATATATAAATATAATGTGAGCATATTGTTAGACAATCTAATTATATTAGGTTTGCTACAATTAATCGAGCTAGCACGAGGACCAAATGGACCTACGGTTCTGAGCTCCAATAATTCTGAAATATTAATTAAACTCTTTAATCAAATATTACGAATTATTAACTCCGCATTATTCCACTAAAAACTTGAAGTTGAACTCTAGTTATCGTAGATGGAAAAATAAGCCGAACAACTTTGATGTCCATCGATATAGTCACTACATATGGATATAGCTCTTCACGAATATCTCATAAATAGAGCCGGGTCATAAGTCCGTTATACCCCTCTAAATATTTTATCTCTTAAGCACCATTGATTCTATAATGAACAATTAATTCATAACAATTATGAATATAAGACTTTCTATTCGTAATAGATAAGTTGAGCGCTCAAATTGTTCAAGTCCTGAATCAATTCCTAAAAAATATATTCTTCTACTTCTATTAAGAATGATTGAATTCCATATCTATGTAAAATATTCCCAACTACACACCAAATCATATCCTCAAAATACGTAGTTATTGGGCAGGAATGCTACACCAACCTCACCATAATAAATCAAAGGACATAGCCTCACATGCAGGAGTTCGTAGTACACTCAAGATTAAGATTGAATCCATATATGACCATCTATTAGATAAAATGAATTTCTTCGTTAACGGATATTAAAAGAATTTCGTATTTATCTGAGTCCAGTCCTATATGATCACATCATACAAGGTGCCTCCATTCCCATGTCACTACATGAATGACCCCAGATCAAGGTCGTCATACAATTATAGAATGGACCGTAGGTATAGATATACCACAAACAAAGTACCCTATTTGTTTGCTCTTTATTGACTATTTAGATTACTAACTTCAGACTTAAATCCTCTTGTGCATCAAACATACACTATGTCTGAAAGTACAAGAGTAAACAAGGTAAACAAGACAATTGGACAATATGCGATTTAAATCAATTAAATTTGATAAATGAATAATACATTTATTATTATTACAATAATCAATTCCGTTTATAATAAATGAATCTCTAGGGCATCTATCTTAACACCCAAGTGGTATTATAAATTTTCATATTTTATACATTTGTGGTTGGGAAGTCCCTTGTTGAGTGGGTATACTCAAAATGGCAATTTGTGTCAAGGTTGTGAGTGAGCCTATGAACCAAACTCATTGTAAAGGTTTAAGGGTAAACCATTGGAAAACTCTTGTGTAAAGGTTTGGAGTGAACCTAAGGGACAAAACTCTTGGTTGCGAGTGAGCCACGGGAAACTCGGTGTAAGTTATGGATTCAACTTAGTGGAAAGCTTCAAGCGCGGCTTGGAGGAGTGGATGTAGATATTGTTGGCCGAACCACTATAAACCACCGGTGTCAATTTCTCTAACTCTATCTCTTTATTTTATCGCAAGATTTATATTATCTTTTCATATTATTTAGCATAGCTTGTCATTGAGAAATTGATAAATAAGCTTAATTGGTAAAGCTACTAATTTAGTAGCGTAAAATCAAAAAAGATTTATATTTCCGTAATATTATACTATTACTCAATTTACTCACCCACTGGGGTATAAAGAATTGCTTGTTGTGTGTGCTTGTAGGTAATTTCAGAGAAGACCAAGATGCACATTTCAACATGAACAATTAGGAACCTGAACCCTTGAAAGTAGCACCACCAATTCTTATTCGGGATAGAACAATCCTGATGGTTGACGGTTTCATCTCCTGCATCGTCCTGCCACCCCTGATGACAATCAATGCATTATCAAGGATAGCTAGCCCCATAGCTTCTTAATTTGAATGCATGCGTGCATGTGCATGCAATGCAAACCCTCTGTAACTTTTTGTGCATGCATGCCACCTACAAGTTGTATCATGTGCTTGCAATAAAGTGTATTTAACCTAACTTAATATTACAACTAAATAAGTAAATATCATATAGTAACAATAAATAAATGAATGAATGATGCATGGACCGAATCAATCAATCTCTCTCCATTTCTATCTTCTGTGGTCATCACCTTCTAAAGAAGGTAACAAGTGCAAATTCAAAAGGATTGGCCTTCTAGGGTTTTTATTGGTAGCAAGTTGTGGTTAAAAGAGTAAGCATTTGAATAGAGAGTTGTGTGTTTTGTGGCTACGTGTAATCGATATATCTAGGATAATAAAATTGAAACAATGACAATTAAACTTGAAATATGAATATTGGACATGAAATATTTTATAAATTTCCAATTTAATAAACTATTTCAATTTCAAAGATCAGAAGTTTAATTTTATTAACTTCGGTATCGATACTGGAGTACATTAGCAAAACCCGATTTTATATTGTGTTGTTGGTGACAGATTAAAAAAATTGAATAGTGGTCCAGTAGCAGCAGCACCGCCATGAAACCCCCCTAATAACGGAAAGTGACCACACATTTTTTTGGATTTAAATGGAGACCCCCAAAAAAATTGATTATAAAGACTGTGATGTTCATGATCGATCGAAGCTAAGGGGCTGCTTCTTCCATCATCTTCATCTTCATTTATCTCATCATTTAAGGATTAATAAATGACCAAATTAATTTGTTTTACAGTTCCAAAATACTGTTATTTAATAACCCCACTTAAATATCACTAATGTCAATAACTATCGAATATGTAATAACCCAATAATATATAGTTATGCTTGTTAAAATAGTTTTAAAAAAATAATTAAATAAATAATAATAATATTCAATACAACTTAACATGATTAGTTTGTCACTCAAATAAAAGTAGTATCCAAAAATTGCTCTATTTAGAGATATGAACTTTAGGCAGTATATATTAATAAAAAAAAAAAAAAAAAAAATTAATGCCAACTAATAGTCAAATTTACCAATCTTATATTCTATACCACATTAATTTATTTATTTACTTTCCTATAGTTACATAAACAAGTAAAATTCTGATCACAATATCACATTCCTTAAATTACAACTAATCATATAGGATTAATATACTTCCATAAACATTTAATAGATGATAAAATAATATTGAGAGAGCACCTACAATTTTTTCCGATGTGAGACAAAAACATGTTTATTATATTTACATAATGATAAATTTATAATGTTGATATACTACATTTGTATTTCAATTGATATTTGTATTATTTTGTAGGATCATATAGAATTAATTATTGAGCTTTTATTATATTGGAGTACAAATTTTATAAAAGTTTGAGACAATCAGATGTTTTATTTGCCCCGCTTAAATCAAAAATCGATGATTTAGCAGTAGAGTTTCCAACTTATTAAAAAAAAAAAAAGGAATACAAATTTGGTATCCCAAATTTATAAGTGTATTGCATGTCCTATTGAAACCTACATCTTGTGGCATACAATAATAGCGATATCATTATAAATTTTGCTTATTAAATAATTATTTATCTTCATTTTACTGAACGTTATATAATATTAATATTTTTATAATCACTTATATAAATAGAATTGATTATTAAAAAGAATATGAATGTTTATTTTGAAAACAATAATGATAGTCATAAAATTTGCATCAATTTTTTTTTAGAATCTGATATTTTATTTTAATTAAATATTAATATTTTTTTCACTCGAAAATTAACTTAGGTATGAAATTATCCGAAAATTTTAAAGAAGTTTAATTTTATATTTAAAGTTTCAATCACGATACTAATTCACATATTTAGATTCAATTTTACATTTAAAGTTTTGATATATATACTAATTTATATATAAAAAATATAAATTAATATATTGACTAAAATTTTAAATATAAATTAAATTTATTTAATTTCATACATAAATTAATCTCAGAAGTGAAAATGATAATTTTCCTTTAAATTATTAATGATTCAAATATATATATTTATATATATTGGGTGAGATTTATGAACAGTGAAAGAGGGTGGGTCAAGTGGGCAGGCTTTTTCCGGCAGGGCAGGCGAGGGCTGCCAACAAATTATCCTCTCCGTGCATCCCACGTGGCAACATGATTTTGATTGGAGCTCAAAGCTCCGCCCACGTGGCACCCTGCATTCGGCCCCTCTGTGGAAATTAGCCGTTTGATTATGACCCGTCACATCATGTCCGTCAGTCTCTTGCAGGCGGTCCCACTCATCTCCTCAATTCATTTTTTAAATAATTTTATTATCATAATTAATTGAAATAATGAACGAGTCCATTTGCACTCCTAGTTGCCTACGGGCGCAATAATAGTATGCGATTAAATGACCAAATTAACCCTGTGGCCTTTTCCCGTCTATATTATTTCCTTTTATTATGTCAATATAATAGTTATCCAACTATTTAAGGATAAAATTGTAAAAAATAAAAATCTTCATTTTTAGATTAAGTAACGGGATACTATTAGTGGAATAAGTGGTATATACTCAAAACTGTGTGTAGGAAAGTGACCCTCTCCCCATAAAATTATGTTTTTTTTTTATTTAAAAAAAATAAAATAACACTTAATAATACTGTAAATTAATATAATGATATTTTAATTATATAATTTTAAAAATACAAATTTTAATCATTGTCGTTAAAGATAAATAAAAAATTGTTCCAATATCATATTAAAAAGTGACTCAATTTACAAAATATATATATATATATATATATATATATATATATATATATATATATATTAACGGTAGATACTAAAATTTATATTTTCGAAAACGGTAGAAATTAAAATTTATATTTTTAAAATTATAGAGATTAAAGTATCATTATGATAATTTATAGGATAAATGTGTGTGATTTTCCCTTTATTTTTTAAACAAGGAAAAAAAACACAAGAACTTAGTTCATCATCATAGGTGATTTCTTTTCAAATATTTAAAAATCCATCAACTTACAATCCTTAATCTAAATATTTGAATTGCCCATATCACAGAATTGATATTAACAATTCTAATTGTAATTAAAGAGAAAACGAGAAGTACCACATGCACATATTCCCAGTACGGAAAACAAATTTTTAATGTAAATATTTTTAAGTTTATGTATCAATTTTAAATAAATTTGAGTTTCGGGCCACCATTTATCTTTTAAAAAAAGGAAAAAATTCAGTCGGGTCCATTTAGCAAAACCGTCAGAGAAAAAGAATACGGGGCGGCCTGAAGTCCGACAACGTGGCCCACACTGCCACTCGTGTTTTATAAAAGATAAAAAAAAATAAAATAAAAAAAATAAAAAAAACACATTAATCCATCTGGATAAGAAAGGCAATTACTTGTCAACACCACTGCTGCTGTTGGGGGTAAAATAGGAATTGAAGAAGAGTAAAGACATATTTCACAATCTGTTTACTGCTCTGCGTGTGAATGGAATCCAGAGAGAGAGAGAATCAAAGATCAAAGATTAAAATAAAATAAAAATAATAAAGAAATGGGATGTTTGAAAGTAGTGGGTGTCAGTGAATGGATTGGTGGTGGTGGTGGTGGTGAAATGTGATTCGTTAAAGCAATCTCTTTTAATCTCCGGGTGAATGGATTGGGGGGAGAAGCTTGTTTTTTTCATCAGTCATATGTATTTACATGTAAGCAACCTTTTTCTCTCCTTTATTTATTTATATTCAAGATAGAAAGAACTTTATCTTAGCTATTTCTGTGTGTTGTGTTCAGATGTAAGTGAGCCACATTCTTGTTTGGGTTATTATATTTTTGCACTAATTTTGATGATCTTGACTCTTGGCTCTAAATTTGGTAATGTAAGATTTTGTCAAGTGATTGCTTGATGATTACATTACATTCCATTTTTGTGGGAATGAATAATAGGGATTAAGGAAGAGGGTATACAATTTGTGCGTCCCCAAGGAACGTTACTTGTTAATATAGGGTTCAAAATCTTGATTCATAGGTCTTGGTTTGAATCCAGAGAGTGCGTTTAACCGGAGTTATACTTGCTCCGCTTATGCCTGTAGGGATAGTTTGGCGGCGGGATTTCCAACGATTTTTTTTTTAAAAAAAAAAAAAGGTTTACAATTTGTGTGTTGCCATGAAGATTAGGAAATTGGTGTAAGGAGATGTGGGTGGAGTTTACCAAGTTCTGATATTTGGTGGTAAAATTTAGTTTACCAAGTTCTGTTTGGTATTGAGGTGCCCTGGCTTGTAAGTTACTACCAAATTATAATTTATCAAGTAAAAGTTTACGGGTGTTTGATAAGAATTATTGTTATTTTTTTTAACAAAACAGAAAGTTATCTAAAATAGAGCATTCAATGAGTAATGATATATAAATTTTGAAACCATTATTTAAAAAAAAAATAATAATTCAAAAATGAGTATATTTTTGGGTTAAGAACTGCTTATGAATAAAGATGTAGATTTGCATACTGAAGAGTGCATGAACCTAGCTGAAACAAATGGATAGATGCTGACCTACAATTCATAATTTCCAGTAGAATTTAGAGGTAGGGTTTATTACTTTATTTACTTTCAATTCTTTTTTTATTTTTCGAAAAAGATGACTTCTAATATCATTCAATACAATGAGGGAAGTTGATCCTACTAAAGACAACCACATGTTTTATTTGAAGATAATTAATTGATTACTCTGTGAAATAATTATGATTTTAATGCAGAGTTAGGACTTAAGAGAAGATCAGTCTGCACTTTGAATTGTTGCCAATTATGAAAGTATTTTTATCAAGTTGATGACTTGACCTAAAAACTTAAGCTAGTAGATAAGAACCAGATAATAGTATTAAGCTCTAGCAAACCCCTTCATATACAAGATACTAAATGACCATGTCGTGTACAAACAAGCACAAATATTAATACAGTGAAATAGTTATAAATGCAAATTTAGGTGGAGAATTCAAACACACGACCTCTTGGTCAAAACCATGTCTAATTATTTTTTAACATAAAAACTTAGATTGATAAGTCATGGCCCAATTAATAGAATTAGCTCTAACATTTTTCTTTCACTAATTATAACGGTTACTTGAAGAGGAAGAAAAATCAATAAATATTTTCATACTATTTGATTGATCGTCTTAGTACCCTCCATATTGCTGTTGTCATGTGTGGACCTATGATCTGTATTTCTCTTGCAAGCTGTTGGGCACTGATGTTTTGGCTTGGTAGTAATTTGGTTGGTTGTATTGATCGATCTTGATCATAAAAGGCCAACATGTAATGGTGCAAGTGGTCGCTATAAACCTGAATGCCCCGATGTGTTGATCTAACTAATTTTTCTGTTCACCACGTAATTTATCTATGTTAATTTTTATATGGCGACAGAACATTTATATTTACATTCAACTTGGCCATTGAATAACTAAAATCTACAAAAAAATTATAAGATAGTGGTACGAATGATGGCAATATTTTGTTGGCTGGAGATGATGTTTGTGGCAGAATTTATGTTGACAGGCTTATATGATGAGAGGGCAATTGATGATGGCTTAAAAGCTGCATTGCTTTCACTATATTGATTGGTAGTTACTTAAGAATGATCAATAGTTTGTCGTGTGGATCTGAAATTTTTTATTACTGGTGGAGTAAAATATAATAGTTAGTACAGTCATTATAGTTCAATCTTTCAGTGAAACATCCTTTGCTTGATTTTGCGAAGCTTTAATTTATTCAGGCAGTGTCTGATCCTGGAAACTACAGTGCCTTATAGCACAACTGGACATCCTTGTTTGTGTTAATATATATATATATATATGGATATGGTCGTTCTCTAATTTAGGAAGGGTTTGTTACAGACACTGTTTATTCACTAGATCAAATTGTTGTGTACACTGAGCAAATTGTTAGTTCTCAAAATAAATAATTTTCTCATTTGTAAGATGTGGATTTGTTTATATTTACAGCAGTAATAACTTCCCTTCACTAGGCTTGATTTCACCGTTGTTGCTGCCTGAAAAATCTGCTAAAAGCATAGGGCCATGCCTCTGGCTCTGCCACCTCCAATTG